>OZ020572.1:15303672-15330672 GCA_963971525.1 Cephus spinipes | reverse complement strand
AGAGAGAGAGCGAGAGAGAGAGAGAGAGAGCGAGAGAGAGAGAGAGCGAGAGAGAGAGAGAGCGAGAGAGAGAGCGAGAGAGAGAGAGAGAGCGAGAGAGAGAGAGAGAGCGAGAGAGAGAGAGAGAGCGAGAGAGAGAGAGCGAGAGAGAGGAGAGCGAGGAGAGAGAGCGAGAGCGAGAGAGAGAGAGAGCGAGAGAGAGAGCGAGAGAGAGAGAGAGAGAGCGATAGAGAGAGAGAGTCGAGAGAGAGAGAGGCGAGAGAGAGAGAGCGAGAGAGAGAGAGAGAGAGAGCGAGAGAGAGAGAGAGAGAGAGAGAGAGAAGCGAGAGAGAGAGAGAGAGAGCGAGAGAGAGAGAGCGAGAGAGAGAGAGAGAGAGAGAGAGAGAGAGAGAGAGAGCGAGAGAGAGAGAGATTGATTGATTGATATTTTAATTATGCCCGAGCCGAAACTAAGGGGCAAAATGCATAACCAATGTACATAGAACTTATAAGTAAGAACAAGCTGTATATGTATAGGTGAGAAAATAAGTGGATAAGGTGTAATACACGCAAAGAAACAATAAAAGTACTTAATACTACAACTAAAGCCTAAATATTGAGAGAATGAAAAAAATTATTATTATAGTGAGTAAGCAAAATCGGATGAAAAGTGTTCGCAGTAAATAAACATAAAATAAACATAAAGAAGGAGGCAAAGAGTACAACAGTGCACTAATGCTGGATCTATGGCTCCGTAATAAAGCTTAACTAAGATTTAATATACGAAAATTGATTAATTGAGAACGCCGAACGCAGAACTGAACGAACTAGTTTGATAGGGAGCATTAAAGTCTGCTACCACTGACCGATTCAAGAGATAGGTAATGAGAGAAAACACGCCTCTTGAAAAGAGAAAGCGAAGTTGAGGAACGAATATTATCCGGAAGTGAATTCCATTGGAAGAAGGAAGACAAAAGAAAAGAATTTCCGTAGCTGGCCGTGCGATGCAATGGAATGGTGAATATGCGCGCAGGGACAGTAGCACGGACTGGGCGGAGAGGCACATGAAGTTGAGATAGAAACTCATCTCTGAGATAAGGGGCTGACTGCGAGTGAAGCAGACGATAAGTAGAGCAAGAGAGATGGTAGAGTCTCCTATTTTTAACTGTAAGCCAGTTTAGTTGCCTCCTATACGATGAAATATGTTCGTCTCTCCTCAAGTTAAAGATGAAGCGGATGCAATTATTAACCAGGACCTGCAATTTAGAGTCGAGCTCATCTGAAAGATCTTGGTAGACGAGGCAACAATAGTCTATTAGCGGAAATATTAGGGTGGAAACCAGCTTACGACGAAGTTTTTGAGAGAGAGCATTTTTGTTAGCTTTAAGTTTATAGAGCGTATAGTGCACTTTCTGGGAGATGAGAGTAATGTGAGCTCTCCAAGACAGATCGGAACTAAAAACAACCCCAAGATTTTTTGCTTGAGAGACATAAGGTAGGGTGACCCCATTGACCACTAACGGAGGTAAATCACTTGAGAGGATGCCACTGATGTATGGAGCACTGCCCATGATCAAGATTTTTGATTTGGCTAGGTTCAGCTTAAGGCCATTTTCTGATGCATACGCTGCAACAGCAGATGCATCAACCGCTATTTGTTCAAGGCCGTGACCAAGTTTTGATGGGCGGCAGCTTAGGTAGATTTGCGTATCATCAGCAAAAATCAAGTGCTTCGAAAATCGGAGAGATGCTGCAATATCGTTAATATAGAGCGAGAAGAGAAGAGGTCCTAGGACTGAGCCTTGGGGAACACCACAGTGGATAGGCCTGGAGGTAGATGTTGAGTTGTCGTCGTCAACCACAATTTGCCGGCGGTCTGTCAGGTATGAGTACACCCACCTTAAGGCATCAGTAGAGAACCCAATACGTCTAAGTTTCTCGAGAAGGCCAAGGTGAGGAATTGTGTCGAATGCCTTACTAAAATCAAAAAGTATAAGTATTGTTACTAATCGATCGTCAATCCCTTTTCTCACGTCGTCTGATAATCTAAGAAGCGCCGTCTGTGTGCTGAATCCTGAGCGAAAACCCGATTGATAAGGGTCAAGAATATTATTGTCGTCAAGGAACTTAATAATTTGCTTGTGGACAATTCGTTCGAGAAGCTTCGAAAATTCAGGGAGGTTGGCTATAGGGCGGGTGTCAGATGGCGACAACGGGGTGTTAATTTTTGATAACGGACGTAAGTAGATACACACCACCATTGGCCGTCACAACAAACCCCCACCACTGTCCCCTATGAGTCATGGAGCGCATCGCGCTGTGTCCCCCGCGCCGTACTATGGCGCCACCCCCTCGCCCATGTGGGCAGCTCTCCCCACCGCCACCCTACGCGACACTCCCCCCACCACGCAGCCCCGGTCCTAAGGCCCGAAACCCTGTGTAGCAACAGCGCTGCATGTCCCCCCAGGGGACGTACCACGGTCGGTAATTATGCGGTGACCGCCGGCCGGTAATTTTTTGAATTACCCTAAGGGGGGTAACATGGTAAAGTAGAACACAGCTGTTTTTTGTAAAAAATACCTTATAATATAGAGGTATCGTATACACCGCCGTTTATTTTTCGATACTTTTAACTATCGATGATATCCAACCCCTAATATTTTTGGGGATGAACCCTCCACATACAACGTAGCTGCTTCTGGAATGCTGGGGCCCCTCTTTCGCTCAATCTAGCGAACGATGCGCAAATACGGCTGCCGTGGGGGTACCTCTGTCTTGACCAGCCCTATGAAATCCCGGCCAGCGTAAACCCCTACTACGGGTATCTCTTATTTGCAACTATGCAAAAATTTATGGTCATGGCGGGGGAAAAAGACGGTGACCTGTGAACCATCTTCGCAGCATCTTGTCAGTACTGTGACAACGAGCAGTAGGTGAAAGTAGAAAATAAAAAAAGAATAAGTGCTATTACTGCTATTGGATCGGTAAGTGTAATAAGACTATACGTTTTTTTTTGTTTTTTATTTGCTTTAAATAAATACACGTTTTATTTGATTTTAAAAATGTATCGCACAATTCTCACATTTACCCTTATTTCTAGACGACTTGTAATTGGCGCAAGGATAGAATGACAGTGATAAGGAAGGCGGACGTTAGAGGAATGAAGGATGGTCCAACGAAGGTAACCTTGGCGTATTATAATACGCCAAGCAACTTCACCATCCGCCTACACGAAGAAGCGCATCATATGGAGGAAATCCGCCAAAGGATAATCCGGGAAAGAAAACATCCTATGGACCCAGGGGCAATCGCTGTAGGAGAAGGGTGCCTAGTCAACCAGGAAGGTCCGTGGTTCCGGGCAACGATCCATGGGATCGAGGAGGAAAATGTGACGGTAAAATTAGTGGATTTCGGCGAATACATAACAACCACACGGAGCGCGATATGCCACATCTCGGACGATTTGGCCAGTGTTCCCGAAACCACCATGACGGTGGGCTTACACAGGATCCGGCCAACGATGGGCGCAAGGTGGTCGCGGGAGACCTGCGCGTGGTTATGGGAAATCCTAAGGAACCGTGCATACTTCTTCGCTAGTGTGATGCAAAGAGACCTCCCGAACACCGCGTGCTGGATGAACGTAAGACTGGCACCGCAGGGGATACCACTGGGCCATTTTATGGTCGAGAAAAAAATGGCCAGATTCGGATATCCGGATATGGCTGAGATAGATCCGGACGACGTCTTCCTGGGAGCCGACAGCGAGCCCGAAGGAGAGGCAACGGATGAGGAAGACGACGGATACGCCTCGACGCAGGAGGAAAGAAGAATAAGAGAAGCGTAATAAAAGAAACAACTAGCCTAGTATTATTTACGTTATTGTTATTCCTATTTTAATTTTCCATTATATTATTATACAAACTATAATAAAAAAAAAATTACAGACCATTCGGTTTCCATGAAACAGGGCTTAACACGTGTAGCCTGATTTACACCGTGAATATTGTATCCTACCACCACCACCGCCGCCGTAGATCTTGTTATCGTGCGCATACTGGCGATCAGCCAAACGTTTCTTTCGCACAAACGCGTCGTAATACTCTCTGACGATTCTATCGTTTTTCCGCAAATCACCACTAAACACATTCTGGAAGGCATGCATCCCGAACCCGGAAGAGAGGTAGTGTAGAAACATCATGCAGAACTGGCCGCACACCGTCGACGTCTCGCTCTGAAGCTGCTGAGTGTTCCATCGGAAGGATCGACAGTTCCGTCGTAGTCTCGATGCATGGTGATGATTCAGCGGTGGTAATCCGTAGCTGTCAAAGTAGTAACCGTCTCCGTCAGCGTCCACGTACATGGCAACCCAATGCGCTCCTGGCTTCGTATGATCGTCCGTGTTGGCTATAATGGCAGCGGGCTTCGACCAGTTTCGGGGTATTCTATCAGCTGCGTAGACACCCGTTGTATGAGCCAATATACCGCGAAGACCGAGGTAGAGGTCTAGCGTGTTCATATATGCGGTCCGTTATTCCGAAGCCAAAATTCAAGGCGTAAGGCGTTGTTCAGAGCACAGGTAAACGATCCTCGGGTCTCCTTACAGGCGTGAACGATGCACTCGTAATGGTCACAATTCGGTGGGAAGTCCTCGTATGGTGAGTTATTGGGGGTTTCATCCAAATTTATAACTTCCCGGGCCATAACGGTCTGCAGAAAAAGTACGCTCTCCGAACCCCTCGTGTATATGCACCGTGAAATACCAGCTATATTTCGGAGATTGGTGTATAACTGCTTGTACGTTACACCACCGTCGAACCACTCTAGGCCGTGTTGATAGCGGGTCATGGTGTTGTTCTCGCTTCTGATCGCCGGTGGTAATTCGTTGAAATCGCAGGGTGGTGAAACGATCCAGTGGCCTATGTATTTTCTTTCCACAGCCACTACGCCGATCTCCTTCGGAGCCAGATGCCCCTCGGAGTCTTTGAAGTATTCGATTTCGATGACAAAATCCATGGTCGTGATGCTAACTCGAAGGCGTTCAACGAGAAACTAACGGCGATGCTGACGATCACTCACGATACAGGGTATCCAAAAGATGATGACGCAGACCCCAAACTGCTGACCTATGCATTTTCTTCGATTGTTTAGCCGCCGTAATCTACGACGATTTGCCGCGCAGCGTCGATCTCCAAAACATTATCGTACTCTGCGTAGACGATACAGTTCACGGTGGTGGCCAGCGGTTCGTCGAAGCGTACCTCGATTCGTACACTACCGTGCTTGATCAGATTCCAGTGGGTGTTGCTATTTGCCGAGAGATCAGGTGTAAGATCAAAAACGAACAGGCAGTAACCGTTTGCGTAAGCGTTCCTAGATATCGAATTACCCTCGTTGAGGAAGTGTATACCCGTGCCGCTGAAGAGGGTGTGATACGCGTCCACGTAAAGACCGGCTTTGCCGAAATCGGTCTGCAGTGCTTTCGAGGGTACTTGAACACCGTCGACGTACAGCGATAAGAAATTAATACAATAGTTTTTAAAATTGAACGGGTTGAGCTGATAGTTGCCGTTGAAGGCCTTATTATCGACGAAACCTATTATAATACGCTTAGGTAATTGGCCGAGAATCACGTTGTCCATAGTGCCGCCGTGCAAACCGGCATGCATCGTCAGTGCCTTGACCTCTACACGCGTAAGCGGATACTTTGCAGTTGTCTTTGATAGCATTTTAGAATGCGCAATTAGAATACCGGGGCTTATTCTGGCGCGTCTAACGAGGAGCGTGGCCTCCGTTATATGTAAAGAACACTCGCTCTTTGGATCCATGAGGGAGAAACCGTCTCTCGTGCGTACGAGGCGTAAACGGAGCTCAACACCATTTAATAAAAATTTTTCTTGGTTAAACACATCGCAGTGTAAATGACCAATCAGATCGACCGTCCTGTCTTTACCGACGAACGCTTGCCTATTCGCGAGGCCTATATTCTTGCCCGCTGTATCGTCCATATGGCCGGGCGTATCGTTGTACCAGAGCACGCTCGAAAGGTGCGACCCCTTAGCAGCGGGCCCGTAATTTAATAGCGTCTCTATGTAAGCTCTGTAAGCGTACGCGTTATTAGGCGGTGATACGAGCTTCTGATTAAGAAATACGTCCACCTGATTGAATAGCGAGTGTAGCAGGTTGTTAACAGGGGCCGCTTTGCTCAGAGCGTCCGCTGCTGACGCGTCCTTGGAGCGCAGCTGTACGCGTAAACTCAGCATGGTGTGTGCTAGATCGAGGTACTCATCCCCGTTACCCGGCACGACAAATTCAATGGGCGAGTCATCGGTCAGCGATGAGATGGGCTTGTAGTGTACCCACTGCGCGCTCTCTATAGTGGTCTGCGTCGGTGGTAGTGTAAAGAGTTGGAGCTCCGATTTCATGCACTCGCACGAGTGCGCGTGTAGGAAGGCCATGATAGAGGTATCGTTTAGGAGAAGATATCCAGCACACTCCGCTTTACTTTCTTACTAGCGATCCTACGACGATTTTTGGGTTTCTTGGTTTTTGACTTTATTTTTTTTACTACTTTTTTTTGTCGACGCGGAGCAGCCTTCTTCCCCGTACGTCTCTTACGCTTGTTAGCAGTTCTTGAGGCGATGCTCCTTCCAGCGACTCCGATGATAGAGTGGGCGCCGCGTGATCGTTTTACAGATTTATAACCCGATCCTTTCATGAGCTCGTCAATTTTCGTCTCCGCCTTACGTTTAAGATTCATACCCGATTCGGCGGCCCTGGTGCGAAACGCCTGCTTGAGCGGAGCACCGCGTTCGCTGACGTCCGTTAAGATATTCATACCAGCGCGCACCGCTTCCTTACCGACTGCTCGGGCCCCCCTCGATAGTAGGGGTAGCACGCGCCGAAAAAGACCACCGAGAAAGCTACCGATACCATGACCCCGCTGATGCGGCGACCCCGCGAACACCCGGAATTTCGTGGAATATCCCCCGCCTATCTGCGAATCGTAGTAATCGGTGTAATGAGTCATCACTCTAACCGTTTAAAGTGTAGTGTTACGGAGAGCGTTCCTGATTCAAATGGTATGGGGTCGCCCAGGTGGTCTCTTATATCGATGTCGATCGTTTGAAAAGTCGTTCGGAGCAGCGGTATGTACTTTAACGGCGAAAACGAGAGCACTTTTACAGCCGCGTACGCGTATTTGTTATCTGGTTGTAGGGGAACCACGCGGAGCAGGGGTGTTTGGACGTCTCCGGTGATATACGGCTCGCAGACATCCGTGTAAACGAAAAGCATCTTGGGTAGGGCGTTGATCAGACTAGCCGGTTGATCGGCCATCACAGGGGATTCTGCTTTCGATACAACGACCGACTCGGTAAAGCCAAGGATGCGAGCCAGAGAGCGGCAGAGTCTCAGTTCGTGCGGATCGTCTAGATCGTTATCGGTAGAGACGAGCGATACGCTCACGTAACCACCTCTGCAGAGCTCTAGTTTCAGACGGCCCGTCATAGCCGTGGTAGCGTTTATTTCGTCAATGAGGCTCTTTACGTCATCGTAAACGCCGTGCGCTACGTTAGAACCCGACACTATAAAGCCGGTTAGCGGTTCTTTGTGGTTCTTCTGCGGTTTGGTACGGGTAGTGACCACGACCACGTGATCCCAATCTTTTAGCGCCACCGGCACGTGCAGAAAGGTCATAGGAATCTGTATTTCAACCAGAGCAACTGACCATGCCCCGTGTAAATCGATCTGATGCGGTAGATGTGTCGTAAAACTGGTAGTTTTATTTTCGGGATAGTACGACATACTGCTGTTACTGGGAAGAACGAGATAAAATTGGTCCTTCATTGTTCTTCAAGTGGGATGCCGGTATCCACGAATTAAATTTCTCGGGGTAACCAACCCAACTGACCAGTACTTTTTGGGCTTTCCCACGACCGCTTCGTTTTATTACACGATCGACGAGAAACGCGTCCTTTGCGAGGTCCTTGCGAACTCGAACGAGCTCCTCTTCGTAAAAAATACCGTCAATCTCCTCTCCGGCGAGATCTTCTAAGATGTAGACGGGTGGCTCCCTCGTTGTACCTAGGCGTACGATTTTAAAAATCTCTCGAGTCCACCCACCCTCGTAACCTTTCGCAAAAGGGTTCCTAGCGCTACTGATGCGTACCAGGTCGCCGACACTGTATTTAGGGACATGCGGGCGCACTGGGGCGTATCGCATAGATAGATTCATACGAGCCTTAGCGGCATTATACAGGGTTACGTCAACCGGGCGCATTCTTATCGCGGAGTGGCGTGTCCTGTTGTACGAGTCCACGAGATTCTGAAGAACGTCTATGTACCGCCGAGTGTTTCTATGTGTAAAGTAGCGCCACATACGATCCTTCAGAGTACGGTTGTAGCGTTCGACGATAGCAGCCTTTACGTCGGGGCTGCGCGCTACACGGAATCCTATACCAAGCTCCTCGAGTAGACGCTGCAGTACACCGTTGATAAACTCTTTACCCTTGTCTGTCTGTAGGTACATGGGTATCCTATTCTTACTACGTGTCAAAGCCCTCCGGAATGCCACGGCTACCGTCGCACCGGTCTTATCGCGTAAAGGCTCCACCCAAGCGTATTTGCTGAGTACATCGATTATTACAAGTATACACGTGTAACCATCGTTGTACTCCTTCAACGATCGAAGGTCCACAAGATCGGCCTCCCAAACGTCGTCGATATTGCTGACGGTGTAAAAGCGACGCTGAAACGTATGTCGCACGGGCTTATGCAACGTATACGCGTCCTGCGCCTCTAACCAACGCGTGACGGAATCTCGTTTTACCCTGCCCCTAGCCGCTCGCTCTAGGTTACCGATACCGGCGTACGAAGACGGTTCTGCTGGCGTGTAATAAAGACGCCTCAGAAAGCTATCATCAGCCGATATCTTTTTCTTCTTCCGTTTCACGGCAGCCTTAACCATTCTAATCTTTTCTTTTTCTCGCTATCGGTGGTTGTACCGGCCGACGCGGATCGCGTATATTTTTTCCCCACGCGCTCTTCTTCCCCGGAGTCTCTAAACACTTCCTGAAACGCCTCGCCGAATTCCTCCTCTGTAGACGAGCTCTGAGTCTGCTCGATTGGGCGCGGTACGATTGTTACACGGCGCGGTGTCTGATTACCGAGAGACGTCGTGTTGCTCCCCTCCCTCCATAGACGTTGATTGCCGATATATTCACGCGGTATACCTGCAGTACGGAGGAACCGCGCAAACTGGCGACTCCCCGCCGGTCTCGCTGTTTTTCTCTCACGCATAGCATCATTGATTAAATCCACGATGTTGGCGTCCTGCACGACGGCGCCGCCGATACGCGTAACACCCTGTTTACTCCACGAGATGCGTGGCGAACCAGCGTTGCGCAGCCTTCCTAGTAAGAGCTTAGCCTTAGCTCTGTACTTTTGGGGTACGCTAGCGATGATGTCGTCGTCGCCATCGTCGGTCAAACTCCTGACATTATCCTCCGCAGAACTGTTATTTTTTTTCTTGGCATCGTTATCGCCTCGCCTATCCTCGTCGACGTTATTTCGCAGATCCTCGATAAAGTGTAGATAACGCTGCAGCACCTGATTGTACATCTTCCACTTTTCGCGCTCGTCGATGAAATTCGGTGAGTGTAGGATCTCCTTCATGGATGCGTCTAATCTGCTTAAGGGGGTCCCGGGGGTCTGCACGGTGTTTACGGTGTCGACACCCTGCTCCTGCTGCTGGTGGTGTTGGTGGTGGGCTGTATGAGGCATTGGCCGGTAGTGCTGCTGCTCCACGCTCTCCTGAGGGATTAGAACCATCTTTTTGGCATGCTCCATCTCGCTCTTCGTGACGTATACCCCTAGCCGCCTCCCCCTATGAGTTTCGAAATGACGGTGCCTAGTATGGGTGCTAGCAGAAGAGGTAAAAAACCGCCGCTCTGAACGATAAGACGTTTTCTAGTTTTGACGGCTGAACCCGGTCTGGATAAACGTCTCAACAGCGATGCGTGTTTTCGTAAGCGGCGTTTCTGCGTCGTCTTGAGAGGCACGTTACCGCGAAGAATATTCAGAGCACATTCGCATATACAGTTGACGAGTCGTGAGTCGGCCACTCGTAACAAAGCGCTACGCTGTTTGCTATCCAGATGGCAAATAGCCTTTAACACTGCGGCGTGTTTGCGCCCTATAGAGCAGCGTGCGCCGGATACCATTACAACCGAATGACTGGTACGTCTCGATCGGTGTGCCCTCCCTTTATACCCTTTCGCGGTACGTACACGTAGTGGAACGGGTCCGAAGGAAACACGCAAGTGCGAAAGCGGCAGTTATCGGGGGTCGACTGCTTCAAATCGAGTAGTAGATAGCCATGCGGTTGGGCCGTGGCATCGCGGTAGACTTCCTGTACGAAGCGCGGATTTTCAGGAAACACCTGTCTGGCCAGATGCTGTATCTGCGCTCTGTCGCGCGGATTTTTAAATACAACGATGTAGTTGGCGTTCAACGAGATATCGCGCTGTCCGGGCCCCTGATGAAAGAGATTCTGCGTAATGAAGATAACGCTGATGTTCTTATGATGGCTGCCTTTGGTAAAAAGGTCGACCACCGTGTTATTGGACGATTCCCTCATGAGATCGTCGATGATGACGAGTTTCGGGCGTGGGTCGTTGCCGTAATCGGTGTTTTGCGGCAGTCCCTCGTGAAACTCTATAGCGCTCCCGTACTCCCTGTACCCCTCCTGCCACTCTGCATAGTGAAAGAGAACACGTGCAAATCGCACGTCGCTCATGTCCTCGATGAACCGTAGGAATTTCTTTACGAAAAACGTCTTCCCGCACCCCGTTGGCCCACAGATCATCGACGTCCACGGGTGCTTCCACCGTGTGTCCATTATGTCAAATGAGGCAATTTGGCGGTGTTCTTTACGAATATACTGTTAAAGAGTCTGCTGGATTTTACACGCTCCCCCTTCCATCGCGGGGCCCGGCCGCGGCGGGCGCGCGACACGCGTGAGGCTCGTGACGTCGCGCGCGCTTGCTAGCTCTTATCGGTGACGTTGCTAGCCCCCTCGTCCGGGTGAGCTCATCGTGCACCTGTGAGCTAATAGTCGCCATGTATGTGTGTCAGCCGCATAGCTAGCCATAGTGCACGGCTAGCATGTCCGAAGCGCCACTGAAAAAATAAATAACATGGGCGGGTTGGTGGAGCCTTCGGGAATAGATCGATAAAGAGGTTTTTTGTTTTTCAAATAAATATGTTTTATTATTGTACAGGCGATGTATATACATTTGTACATTTTTTTTTGGTAATATTAGTTACATAAGACTGTACGGTAAAATATTGTTCAGGGTTGTATATACATTTGTACAATTTTTTTTGGTAATACTAGTTATATAAAGCCGTACGGTAAGGATCCGAAACGACCGTCGCGCCGCCGTTTTTGAAGTTCGGTCGGTTTACACGTTTTTGATTCGAGGCGTGTAACTACGTCGTGAAACGGCGTACGACGTATCGCGTCGTAGTGTAAAACAACAGGCTCGCTCGTCTCTCCCGTTACATAAGACCGTATCCAGTCATAATTAATGGCAAGACTCGTCGCGTGGTCGATCGTGATACCTTTAACTTTGCAGACCTCTGCGTGAGAACCGTCTGGCTTACGTACCCGGTACGCGTAAAATTTCGGGCCTCCCGATACAAAAGACGTGATATAACTACCAACACCGTACGACTCCAGCTCGTCCGTTAAATCGCCTAAAAGACTGCCGAGCGGCGGTTCGTAAGCGTTATCGGCGTGACGGCCACCCGATACGTATATACACGAGTCGGTGTCGTAATATAGTACACGTCGATCTAATTTCTCGAGATAGTCATATAACTTAAGACGAGCTTGAGCCGTGGTGTACGCGGCTATAACAACGTTTGTGTACGCTGTGGGTATCACCGATTCGCTCGTACTACTCGTGTTGACGTAGAGTATTTCGTCATCTACGGGTAAAATACCCGTAATTTCGACCTCCGGGCATGTAAGCAAACTCACGAGCTTCTGACGAGTCGTTACGATTTCCGTTTTAGGTAGATTTTCGCGCTGCCCGAACTTACCCCAAAACGAATTCAGACATAGTTTGGCGACTGCCCGCAGACCGGGATTTGATTTTATGTTAGTAGAGTCTAGTCGAATACCCTCGACCCGATCGTACTCCTCTACATACAGCTTCTTAGACTCGTCGTCGCTGCACTCACGCGGCCACCCGCTAGCCTCCTGCTTAATCTTCAGGAATGTATTTATGTAATTGGCAAAGTGACCGCCCTTTCGCGTGACCGGATCGTACTGGGTGATCTCGTACTGCCATATCTCGTGTATCGTCGTTATTTGATATCCTTTACGTACAGCGCGTCTGACCTCGTCCACAACCCATGTCCCTTCGAATACTCTATCCTCAGGATTCTCGTGAGGACACGAGCCCTGTAGCGTTGACTCTGCACAGGAACGACACAGTGCGAAAAGCAATTTACCGTGCATGCGTGTCGGTAGCACGGGGTGATACAGATCTCGCGGTGGTAACACGACACACTTAATCAGACCCTCTACGCTATCGACGTTATTGTGATCACCCGTTAGTTCGCGACAATCGTCGCCCACGTACACTCTAGGGTGCCCTACAGGGAATTTCCCCGTTTTCGATATGAAGGGGTAGAGCGAACACACATCTACGTAGTGTATCCTCTCAGACCCCTCGACTTCGTAAAAACTGACAGTATTCCCTGTACGTCCACCGAAGAAAGCATCGCGAGGTTCCAGCGGTAGTTGCGCTACCAACGGGTTCTCATTCAATGCTCTATATAATGCGGCCTGTGCTGGATCGTTTATCCAGCTATCGAATTCACACTCCCAGATTTCCGTCAATTCGTAACCGAGATATCGAATCTTATCATTCGTTGCCTGCGTTCTCTCGAAGCGCGCATCCATAGATTCGCCCGTGTGCAACCGCGTATCCCTGTTTATGCGATAACATTTTGGGCACCCGTGCCAGAAGCAACCCTGAAACTGCAAGACGTGTCGCAGCCCTGTATCGGTGTCATGGTAGTAACCGTCGACGGGCGTACCCTCCGGTAGACGGTACTCCCGAGTGCGCCCCGCGTGAACTATGGTACAACCCCAACGATGCTCCAGCGAGAGGAGCCATAACAGGGCCTTACGTGATTGTTTCTCGCAGTAACGGTATCCACCCGGTGGTAAAATGGCTATCTGCTCGTCCCGTAAAAAGTTTTTTCTAAAAACTCTCGAACACGCCGAGGCTATGGTGGTGCTCTCCGAGAAAGGACAAACGCCACCGTGCTGGAGAAACATCGCGCGGAAAGAAACGCATGCCTGTCTGAGGATGGTGACGTCGGATCTACAGTAATCAATAAACTCTGTTCGAAAGTTAAATACGTAGCCCGCCGACCGTTGTTCGTTATACCATGCTAAGAATTGATTACGTTGGGCCGTAGGCATAGTGTCGGGTGAATAAAACTCGAGTGGTGGTAGAGGACCGATATAATGCTGATTCTCGGGAGTATTGAATAGATGCGGAAATACACCTTTTTGTTTCAAACCAGCCGAGTCCACGAGACCGAAGGCTTTTGGTAGGGCACTCAGAGACATGTGAAAATAATTAAGGCTGTCTATGAATGTTACACGACCCGTCTTCATCATTATGATACTCGTGCCACTGAGTATCAGCGTCGGTGGCTTTAGAGTTTTCCGTTTACGCTTCACGATATACTTCAGTATAAACTGCGCGTCGAAACCCTTGGCGTTATGCGCCACACAGATCACTCTCTGAAACGATTTTCTTTTAGGGTCGCACGCGTAATCTACAAACTGCCTTACGGGGTCATCTTCAAAGACGTACTCGCGTACACCGCAAGACGGGCATACCCTCGCGAGATCTGTATCGTTTATGCACGCTGTACACATTTGCTGAACGATACACAGGTTTGGTGTGTGGATGCGTACCGTGTCGTCACCGGGCAGCTTCTGTATCTGCTGTGTTTCAAAATCGTAAAAAATGAATAGAATATTTTTTTCCACGGGCGCCTTTTTTACCGGTCTGACGTAACACTGATGGCCTACTCTGTTAACGCTCTTGCAGACTCTGCAGTACACCTTATCGCAAGAGTGTTTACGCAGCGCTCTTTGAAGCGGCCTGAGACACTGTGGACAGCTGCGAACGGCCTGACATACGCTCTTTTCTTTTCCCTTCTGTTTGATAAATAGCGTGTTTATATGGTTATCGAAACAGATTTGGCCAAAAAAGTACCTATGGCACTCGCGACAATACAGTGTGGGGAGAGCTGAATCGCAGAGCGGTTTTCCGAAACATCTAGCGCATTTGTGGGAACACTTATGCTCTGCCTCGTACGTATAAGATCTGTTACATGGTATGCAAAAACCACGACTACCGACCGCACCCCGCATATTTAAAATAGGCTGATAATGCTGCGAATTATTATAATACAGGATGCGGAGCGTTTGCCGTGGTCTCCCTGATCCGTACGCGTTATCGACTGCTTGCGAACCGTCGTACAGCGGTTTCTCGCCGCTGCCTATGCTGTCAAAATCGTAAACAACGATTGCTATACCGCTCGGGGCTAGGTAACATTGAAATTTATCAATTTCTGGAATACCGCAGCCGTCCGGCGGTATGTCTACACACGCGTTTGTCACAAGTTCGAGAGCAAATTGTTTTTGTAATTTACCCCGTTGACGCCGTACAGCGTTCCATCGCTCATGCAGCTCCCCAGAGCGCACCTCCCCGCGTTCAGCGTGTACCATCGCCACAACGAGCGACCTAGGTAGACAGAGGTTATCGTTATTCACTATGGTCAGTATAGAATTTTTTTTTACAAATTCGTGCGCTAATCGCACGCGTCCTGTACCCCGCGGTACTTCGACTATACACGACTCGATGACGAAAGACCTATCTATTTGGAATGCCTGGGCGCTCTGCGCGACGGACGATATCACACCCCACACATCGTTTTCGAGAAGTTCTCGAGCCGGTCTGTACGACAGCCACGCTGCCCCGCACGCAAAACTGTCGGATTTGATCGTTAGACCTATATAGTCCCGCGCGGTACACGAACTTGTGAGGTACGCGTGTATATCTCTGACTGCCCCGTGTAACCATGATACCGTATTTGTATCAGGGTCTTCGGGCGGCCTCCGGATAGCCATTGCTATTTCACGCCCGTCTAAACGGAACCTATTTATACGACGCGTCGTTTCGGACAGTATTGTAAATCTATATCCAGGCGGTAGCACGTTGTTACTGATATCTCCGTCGCCGTCATCGTTGTCGCTCTGCGGTCGAAGAAGGGGACCACCACCGATCTGTCGACATACCCCGTCGTCCTCTGCATCTAGCGTTTGGAAAAAAAAAAGTTTTTTATTTTTTACTTGTTAAACAAAAAAAAAAGTGTTAAGCGCATACTGACTTATCATTCCTCGCGAGGATTAAGCATTGACCCTATGTATGAGAATAGCGCGTCTAACTGCCTTTCATCACCCCCTACATTTTTTTTTAAAGTTAGCAATTTCGACAAAAGAAAAAGCTAAGGAACATAACTTTATACGCTACCTTCTTCCGAATCGTTTGGATTCTCATCATCATCAGTATCATCGAGCTCTGCTAATACTTCAGCAGCCTCGTCGGCATCCGCCGCTACGTGCACACCGTTCCTGGCAACCCAGAGTATCGGTTCTTCAGCATTGGCCTGATCAGGTGGTGGTAGCAGGTTACCCTGTACACTAGGCTCTCGACCATCGTTGTCTATATCCGTATCGAGCGAATCTACAATTTTTTATTTTTTTTTATTTTCACACAAATAAATTTTCAGCGGTTTCTGTACTTTATCATTATTACCTGGATCGTGCTCGTTTGAATCGTTGGAAACGGTGGAGCGATCTTCGACATCGTCCTGGTCGTCGTCGTCGTCGTCTTCGCTGGCGTCCGACGTTATAGCCGTGAATGCGTCTGTAAAAATTTTTGAATAGCACAACACATTTTTTCTTTTTTTTTTTCGACGCTGTATGACACATACCCTGTGTGTCGTAACGTGTTTCTCCTTCTTCTTCTTCAGCCACTCGCGTGTTCAGGGCTGTCGATGGTCCTGGCACTTTTTTTTAAAAAAAAGGCGTATATTAGCCGTAAACTTTTTTTTAAAAGTATATGCTTTACCGTTTACGTAGTGGATCACCGCTGTGCTGGTGCTTGGCTCCGGGTAAATCTCCTCCTCCACACGATTGAGGCACCCTAAAAGCAGCCGGTCCTCCTCCTCGGGTGCATCGTCGTTGCGAAATCGCGTCAATTCTTGTAAAATTTATTTAGTTTTTAAAAGCAGTTTATTTAAGTAATATTACCGGTAGGTGGAAAATACATACCTTCGTGGAACGCATGATCGGCTATAATAGCCCTGGTGATACGGTTATCGCGCACTCCCCGTTTGTTAATACCCGCTACGGCTAACGAGAGTATGTACACTGCAGGACAGTAATGCCGTCCTTGGGTGGAGCTAGTAGGAAGCAGGAGTAGGGCGACCGGCAGTGGCGACTGGTAGCGAGCAAGCCAGGCCGCCGCGTAGAGAGGGTAGCCTATTCCCCTCGCTCGGGACGGCATGTCTGTCCAGAGTCCAGGCGTCCCGTATAAGAGTGTCTCAGACAATTTCAACGGAGTCCGCATAAGTCCCTCTCACTCGGAGTTAGTGGAGTCCCAGAGATAGCCTGCACTGTGTATAAGAGCGTCTCACTTGGGTCTAGCGCTAGTCGCCCATAAGACCCTCTCACTCGCTGGCAGCAGTGGCCTAGCGCGCATAAGAGCGTCTCACTTGCGTCTAGCGCTAGTCGCCCATAAGACCCTCTCACTCGCTGGCAGCAGTGGCCTGCGGATTATAATAAGAGAGCCTAATGTTTGGAGTGAGACGCTCTTATGGGCGACTAGCGCTAGACCCAAGTGAGACGCTCTTATACGCGCTAGGCCACTGCTGCCAGCGAGTGAGAGGGTCTTATGGGCGACTAGCGCTAGACCCAAGTGAGACGCTCTTATACACAGTGCAGGCTATCTCTGGGACTCCACTAACTCCGAGTGAGAGGGACTTATACGGACTCTGTTGAAATTGTCTGAGACACTCTTATACGGGACGCCTGGACTCTGGACAGACATGCCGTCCCGAGCGAGGGGAATAGGCTACCCTCTCTACGCGGCGGCCTGGCTTGCTCGCTACCAGTCGTCACTGCCTGTCGCCCTACTCCCGCTTCCTACTAGCTCCACCCAAGGACGGCATTACTGTCCTGCAGTGTACGGGTCGTTTTTAAAATATCCTCTCTCGTGACCCCTGGCTAGCACGCGTAGAGTGCAATGGGCAAATACAGTTTTTAATCTAAGAGTTAACGTACGTAAACCAAAATATCTTAATTCTCTGCACCACGCCGGCGAGAATAATCGCGCGTTTGTAGGTGTTATCAGACGACGGGTCTTTACAAAATCGACAATACATTCGCGAATATGCGTTACAGATGACATTTTTTTTTTTTTTAAACTGTTGATTGCTGTAGGTGATCAGTCTGTCTACCGGGACGTCGTGATACGAACTAAAGCAGGGTACATCTAGCCCGTGCCCATCTTACAGTCGTTGCGATATTAATTTCAAACCAGTGTCTTAAAACGTGACCATGCAAAACAGCTGATTCAGCGGTAAAAAATTACGATTCTCTTATGGCAGCGTTATCCGTCGAAAATCGGGAAAAATCGAGTAAACCGTTTCAATCGTAGCAAACAGACAAATATATATACAGAATTTATCGATCGTTCGTTCACTGATCCCGAAATACCGTGTATCCATAATACGTGTAAAACAGTATAGAGGTGTTGCATCGGTAGTTGCAACGATCTGCTGACGCACACCGCTCCAGCATGCATCACCATCGCTCTCTCTCGCCATCGCGATGTAAGGGTCATAGACGCGTATCGTGTTACTCTGTTTTACAATCCGTAGCTACCAGAAGATCGCACCAATCTTTTACAGTATCGAACTCATCGATATCGCCACCTATGAGTTGCACGGCGATATCCTTTCCGACGCGACCATCTTGCAGTAGTGTCTCGCAGCTCTCGTCGCGAAAAATTGCCATACACCGTACGTGTCGAATGTTGCGTCGGGCTGCTGTTCGCGTGTCCATTGCATAGTACCCCAAATTGTTCGATTCCTCCGCGTGCTCTCCCTCCTCATCGTACACATCGTGGCTTGTATAGACATCCCACGCGTCGTCGAGTGCTTCCAGGTACGCGTAAAGGCCGCTGGGCATGCTGACCACGCTTGTTCGGCATTCCTTATATTTCAGGTGTGGTGGACCATCCCGTGTCGCCAGGGTAACGCACCCTATAAACTCTGCCAGACTGCATCGTTTCTCCAGAGTGTGTAGCGCTGTCTCGTAGGCCCGCATAGCCCTCAAACACCATAGGGTGACGCAGCTTTCGCGTAATTTCTCGAGGTGATTGAATGCCGCCAACCACGCCTGCGATTCCAGACGCATAGGTGCGTGACGCGGTAACTCCTCCGGTGTGGGCCGTTCACACCTGCTTCGTAGCATCGCTAGGGCTGACCTGATCATCGGGCGTCGATATGTGATGCGGCACTTGGGGCTACCATCGTCGGACATACGCCACTCGTCTTTTGCCAGCCACTCGTGGGTGCATACGCGCTGTGCGTAAGGGCTATCGTTACAACGCTGATCACCGATAAAACCCAGCGTCACGCTACACCGTGTGAAATCGCGGTATCCATCGTCCAGTATAGCAGCGATAGATAGCTCCGGTAGTATCACTGGCCTCACACCAGAGGCCCAACCCTTGCGGCAGATCATGTCAGGATTATCACCGTATAGCTCATCAGCGTCCGGGGCTCCCGGTTTCGACATGTATATCGATACTAGCGGTACACCCGTTAAATGACCTAATCGCAGCCACTCTCGTATGGTCTCTTCCTCTGGATATTGTTCGGGGTTTGCATAGCGGTAGAGGGCTCGTGTCTTCGCCCTTTGTATACGCCTATGCCGCAAAAATTCCTCGCCGTCGTAGTGCGCCATTTCTTCTTCGTACAGCTTTATAAATTTCTTTGTGCAATGTACCACTGTAGCGATTCTACTGACTTTCTCAGACTGTACATCGGTGGACGCTCGCGCGTGCCGCTGGATCATGTTAACGCTGATGTAGATGCACGCGGGAGTGACTCACTCGCTATAGGGTATCAGTATCTAGTCATCTCTGATACATCCTACGGTATCAGCAGAATACTCTGTCAAGGCCATGTACTCTTTGTCCGCTGTATCCTGTGAATACAGTGTGTGGCGGAGGCTGTGGTGGTGGGGGTATATGTTCAATGATATTTCGATGATCCGTTTTTTAGATGCCGCCTTAGGCAGTACTGCTCAGACACCCGTACTGGTCGTATACTATCGCTTCCTACAATCACCATGTACAAGAAGCAAGTACTGCTGTCCACTGTGTACGGGTTAAACCGCTCGTTTTCGAAACAAATAATTACCGGCTTCTCTTTAAATCGATCGGGAGGCTTGTCGCCTGTAATACGCCTCGTTAATCAAGATTATTCCGGTGTGGAGTTTGAACCTAGCGAGTGGGGTATCGTCGCCGAACACTTCCCCGTCATCGACAAGTTCTTCGTCGCCGAGGACAACATGAAGGAAGTACCTGAGGCTTTTAACACACCTATTGCCACGCCCGCTCACGAAATAATCTTCACGTACTCGTATGGCGAGCGGGCCATTATTTTCAAACCATCTGTACCGCTATCTACGAGTAGCGACGACTCGGGCGTTAAAAGAGCTAGAGCGTACACACCCATGGTCGTAATGAAGAGGGTGTCGTACCTAAATCTCCAAAGGGTCTTGCGCTGCGTGACCGTCCAAATAAGCAGACTACGCGAGATCACCGACAGCGCTAACAGCTGCAAAGACACGCTGATTGCGGAGCTCGATCGCCGCGGGGATGACCCCTCCAGGGCCAACATATTCACCGATCTTCGGCTGGTTTTGGAAAAGAAAGGCCTGTGGTCGCCGGCTCTTTATCAGCTATTGGTGGAGCTACTCTCCCTGTATAACCACGAGTACCTCTCCTTCGTGCGGAGCGCCACGGCTGTCCAGAATGGCCATGCTTAAGGACTTATTCTCTTAATAAATATGTACAGCTACTGTTTCTTGCAATATACAATATACTATATTTAAAATATCTATTTTTCTTCTTTTCTGTTTCCTTCACCTCCATCTCCTCATATCTTGTCAATAATGGTAACGGGTGGTAGGGAATAAACATTAAGCGTATTCCTCTATACAGGGTTCAGGCTAATCATCAAAAATGTATCACATCAGGCAGTTTTTATAATAAATATATAGCATTTCTTACAAAAACGCTGGTCTACTTCAGCACTTACCTCCTTAGGATAATTAAAAAAAGTTACCGACCGGCGGTCAGTGCATAGTTACCGACCGTGATAGGCCCCTGGGGACATGCAGCACTGTTGCTACGGGGGGTTTCGGGCCTCAGGACCAGGGCCGCGTGGTGGGGGGAGTGTCGCGTAGGGTGGCGGTGGGGAGAGCTGCCCACATGGACAAGGGGGTGGCGCCATAGTGCAGCGCGGGGGGACACAGCGCTGCGCGCTCCATGACTCATAGGGGACAGTGGTGGGGGTTTGTTGTGACGGCCAATGGTGGTGTGTATCTACTGACGTATAAGTGCTGTCTTCCAGGCACTAGGAAAGACAGAGAGCCGCAATGAATTATTGAACAACGATAAAATAAGCTCAGCAATGACAGGGAAAGCTGTGCGTATGGCGAATAATGATAAGCGGTCTGAACCAGTGGCATAAGAGGGATGCGGCAGCGTAAGAATAGTATTATAAATATCCGAGAGGGAAATGGGACTAAATGAGAAGACGCAACCGCATGGCTGGTAATTTGCAATAAGTGCAGAAAAGTCAGTCATTGAGCAGGGAGGTGAAGAAGATGCAATAGCGGCATAGAAGGAATTGAGTTGATCAGCCGTGAAGAAGTGGAGGGGAGAAGATAGATTGGCCTTAACAAGACCAAGTCGGGACAGGGCTTTCCACATCTTCGAAGGATCATTGATGCCGTCTAAGCAGCTGAAGCGATGAGCTTCCATAGCATTTTTAATGTCAGCCGTAAGTTTATTCCTGAATTCTCTGTAGATAGCATAATTGATCAGATTGTTGGAACGCTTAGCTTGCAAGTAAAGAAAGTCCCGATGCCTCATACGTGCTTTGATTTCATCGGTGAGCCATAGTGCAGCAGGTTTACGGACAATAAAACGCTTCAGCGGGGCATGGAGATCAAGAGCATCGTATAATGATGTAGACAATGAAGATGTAAGATTGTCGACGTCCAATTCACTCTCGCACTTGCAGAGATCCGAGCCTCCAGCTGATGAAAAAGAAGAGAGAACAGTAGAACAATAATCAGGCTCAGAGAGGTTCCTATACTTTCGACGGAATAAAATACGCTCGGTGGTCTTTGCCACTGGAAAGGCATATTTGAATAAAAGAAGATCATGCCCAGCAATGAATGGAGCCATGGACTTAGAGAACAAAGTTATTTTGTCAAGGCTATCCACAATGACAACATCTAGCAAGGAATCTGAGTGAGATGTGTGATAGGTCGCTTCGGAAGGAACAATGTGAAGTGCAAGGGATTTCACAAAATCACGGAGATAATTGGCTTCATAACTGCTGCTTAACAAATTACAATTGAGGTCACCTGCCAGAATAAAGTTTTGGCTGGCATGGAGATGCAAATTTAGGCAATGTAGGAAATCGTCAAGGTTGCGTCCTGCAGGTCGTCTGTAAATGGACGCAAATAGGACAGCATCACGGCCCACAGATCTTATGCTGAGGAGTAGATACTCAGGGGTATTATCGAATTGGCTTGGAGAAGCTGCAATTAGGTTAGCTTTAAGAGAGCTATGGATGTAGCAAGCCACACCTCCACCCAAGGACCCAACGCGGTCGTTCCGTATCAAAAAGTAACCAGGAATGTTTACAAGGATATCAGGAATTCCAGGGCGGAGCCAGGTTTCGGAAATGGATATAATATGCACAAAATGCACAGAGAAATGAGCCCTGATATAATCAATATGTCCAAGGAGAGAATTAGCATTAAACTGAGAAATAAGCAGAGAATTTTCCAAGATGATAGGGGGGGTAGGAGGTGAGGCTGCAAGGGAATGAGAATCTCGAGGGAGTCACGCTAGCTTTGCAAGATCAGCGTCAGAAGAGATACGGATGACAGGATGTCCATTATCTCGGCGGACAGAGATGATTCCAGACCGAACCCAGACGAACTTGTAAGAGGAGGCCGCAGCTTTGGCCTTGGTCCGGCGTAGAAGATCATAGATGTGCGGTGGAAGAGACTCATTCACAAAGATGTTACCTGGTATAGAATTAGAAAAAACTTCTGCCACAGTAAGAACACGCTTTGAGCGTTTCTTATCAATAATGAAGTCGCGGACTGGTAAAGACTTTAGCGTCACTATGAATGAGGAGGTTTGAGGAGAGCTAGGTAAACTCAAGCTAATGCTGTTACCAGTAATAGGTGCAACTTTACGTGGTAGGTTACGCACACTGAGTATGTCGCCAATCAGATTGGGAATGTCAAGTGCAGCAAAAACTCTGTGAGCGACTTGCATTGGTGTGTCAGATAGCGCAGTAGGAATACCAGAGAGGATTAACTCGGCTGCGTGTAAGTGACGATAGTTACTCGCTGTAGGTGGCAAATTGGAGTTTTCTAGTAGAGAAGCAACTTGAGAACCAAGCTTTGCAAACTGGTTATCATGCTCGGTTAGTCGTTGCTGAATCTTAGGAATTTCAGAAATAGCAGCTGTCAGTTGATTGTTAGTCTTCGTTTGTTGATCAATAAAGGCGGAAAGTTTAGCATCAAGATTGCCTATCTTCTCAAGTTTAGCAAGAATAAGCGCCAATTCGTTGGTACCCTCAGCAGGAGTAGTAGTAGCAATGTTATGACTCGACATGGTGGGGATATTATTGACACAGCAGATACTCGCAACCCTTGAAGTTAAGTAGGCCTTAGCACAACCAGGATGAAAAAGCTTAAAACAACCGGTGCAGGAAACTCTGGCACCCGCAATATTTTTTGAGCACTTATGACACTTGGCAGCTGACATACAGATCAGTTAAGTGAACAGATCGTTACGAGACGTGTTCGGCAAATCACAGTAGTCGATGTGTACACAGCAGTCCAAAGGTCGCACAGGTTTGTATACACACACAAGCACTCATAAGCAGAGGAGTACCAATCACAGGTGCGAAAGACAGCGTCTTGTTATTAATCTAAGCGATCCAATAGAAGGCAGCTCACAGGAGCCAGAAGAAAGCACATGCAGTCGACCAATCGAGGGGCGCCGTATTCCATTCACAGTTGTCTACCCAGCAGGCAGGGAGTGAGCCAATCCGCAGCGAGAAAGGCAACACTGTTGTGGCACTGATGATCTAGTAGAAGGCGGCTAATAGCAGTCAGAAGAAGCACGTGTAATCCACCAATCGGAGCAGTATGGAATTTTCGATAGCGGATCCAACATCACTCGTAGCAGGAAATGGTACGGTTAAAGATGGCCACTGCGCGCATGCGCACGTTAATCACAAGCAATGCCAGGGAAGTGAGGTTAGCACAGAAATTCTCGACTCATCTGAATATTGAAGAATAGGTGTGTCGTATGCAAGATCCTATTATTTCAGATGAGTGCAAAAAGTTGCTTGCATCTACCTGCAACAAAGAATGCCCGGGGGCAAAGTGCGGCAGAAAAAGTATCGTGAAATAAGAAGCAGCTAGCAAAGTGCGTGTAGTTGTACTCACGAGAGAGAGAGAGAGAGAGAGAGAGAGTGAGTGAGTGAGTGAGTGAGTGAGTGAGTGAGTGAGTGAGTGAGTGAGTAGGGGTCAGACGAAGGATTACTCCACCCAATCCAAGGTGTAATGCTATCGTGCCGAGGGATGAATGGCACTGGGTGTAAAGTGCCGCAAACGATGCCTTTGGGACACCAGGCCGCATCCCATCGTACAAAGGCCTTATCCGCCCATGCGGGGCTCTGGGCGGACGGACATCTATTTCCCTAGCTACTCGTGGGAACAGGAATGGAAGATATCATAATTAAACAAACACTGAAGGGGAAGGGGGTTTTCGACAAGGAAACGATAAATATGGATAAAGAGGTTACGGAAACTAGAGCCGTTAGGCTCAAGCGGCAGCTGGAGGATCTAGAGCGGGACGAGGGCCGAGCGATCGCGAACCTACGGAAAAATATCGCGATCATCGAGGACGTTCTGAAGGAGCACAAAAATACCCACAAGAGCATCCGGGATGCGACAATTGCAGCGTCAGTGTATTGCGCGCGGCTACAGGACAGTCACGAGGCACTTGTGAAAGTTAGATCGACGCAAATGCGTGACTTGGAGTGGGCATACACTGAAGGAAGGAGCAGCACTGGGCAGAGCGACGCTTTTTCAGTGGAGACGACGGACAGAGAGGTCCAAGTAAATTGGGTGGGGGCTACACGTAGCACACAAACGGCCCTTGTAAGGGGAACAGAGAACTGGTTGAAAAGTCTCTCAGACACACCCAAAATGGGCGGCAAAAAACGAGGAGCGCTTTCCTCGCCAGAGGAGACGACCAGGGAAAGAAAGCGACGTGGCGAGGGCAAGGACAGGGACTTGATTCCCGACGACGATACGCCACGGCTTGGAGGGCAACCAACCGGAAACGAAGAGCCAGGGGCACCCTGGAAAAAAATAGTGCGACGGAAGGGGCAAATGAAGGAGGCGTCCGGAGGAGCCAGAGCCGAGAAACCGATTGGAGACCGGAGAAGATTGCCGGAGGCGGTGCTGGTCACGTCGAAGAACGCGCCGTCGTATGCCGCGATCCTCCGTAACATGAAGGGTAAGGTGAATCCTGCACAGCATGGAGTGACGGTCTCTGGAATAAGACGAACAAGGCGAGGAGAGCTTCTCCTGGAAATTAAACCCGGTTGTGGTAAAGCCGAGGACCTGAAAAAGGTAGTTGCACAGGCTCTTGGCGACGAGGCTACAGTGCGAGCGATGGCTCGGACTAGCACGCTAGAAATTCGGGACTTGGACGAAGTCACGGAGGAGGTTGAAATACAGGATACGATTAGGGCCACTGTCGAAGACGCATCTCGAGAAGATATCAAGGTGAAAGCCATGATAAAAGGGTTTGGAGGTACCCAGACAGCACTGGTGAGCATGCCGACAACAGTAGCGGACAAGGTGTTGAAGGCAGGTCGCCTGAAGATAGGTTGGGTGAGCTGCCGGGTCAGGGAACGTATTCAGGTAGTCCGCTGCTACCGCTGTCTCGGATTTGGCCACGTCTCGGCAGCATGCAAGGGGCCGGACAGGTCCAAACTGTGCCGCCTGTGTGGAAAAGAGGGCCACATAGCCAAAGACTGCAAGGTAAGCCCATTCTGCGTGGCGTGCAGTCAAGGAAACAAACCTGGCGGGACGGAACACGTACTGGGCAGTGCGAGGTGCGAATGCTTCCAAGAGGAGCTCAAGAAGGCTAGGAGATGGTAAGATTCTTGCAGGTAAACCTGGGCAGGGGTCGCGAAGCACAGGACTTGCTCCTCCAAGCGGCCGCTGAGAAGGGAGCGGGCGTACTGATCGTCAGCGAACAGTACCGGATCCCGGATACGGGCTTCTGGTTTGCAGACACGACAGGCAGGGCGGCGATCAACGTCAGAAAACAGGACCTAATGATTAAGGAAGTTGGTAAACCTACAGCCAACTATGTGTGGCTAGACATCGGCGGAGTTAAGATATATAGCTGCTACTTCTCACCCTGCGAGACCTATGAAGTCTTCCGCAAACAACTGGACGCGCTGGAGGACAACCTCAGAGAAGCGAAAAGTGAAGTAGTCGTAGCCGGCGACTTTAACTGTAAATCTCCCGAGTGGGGCTCCAGGAAACTGGACCGCAGAGGCGAAGCCCTCTCGGAGATGATAGCGAGGCTAGACCTCGTTGTACTTAACGAAGGGAACACCCCTACTTTTCGACGGGGAAACACCGGTTCTGTCATTGACATTACCCTGGCTTCTACCGCTACCGCTGCGAGAATGAAGGGATGGAGGGTACTCGAGGACCTTACCCTCAGTGATCACCTATATATAGAGTTTGAATTGGGAACAACACAAACGCGGAGGACTCGCCAGGAACCACGGTCTAAAGCAGTCATAAAGAAAAGTGGTTGGACGGTACGCAAGCTCGATAGAAATAAGCTGAACCTATTCCTAGAAATGGCAAGGAAACAGGGAGACCCGCCAAGGATGGGCGTCACCAAAGAGCCGGATGCGTTAGTAACCTATGCTACAGAGATGATCACCGCAGCATGTGACGCAGCTATGCCTAGACGCAAAAACTTCACGAGAGGTAGGCAGCCGGTATACTGGTGGACCCCAGAGATAGCCGAGTTGCGGGGACGATGCCTAGCAGCTCGCAGGAAGACGCAGCGATACAGGAGAAAGGGCGAAAACCAAAACCTGTACCTGGAATTCAAAGAAGCTAGGAAGAAATTGCGCTCTGCCATCAAAAGCAGTAAGAGGAGGTGTTGGATGGAGCTCTGCCGTTCGGTGGAAAAGGACCCCTGGGGGCTGCCATTCCAAATAGTGACTAAGAGGCTGCTAGGCAGACAACAGATCCCTGGGTTGTCGTGCCCGAAGCGCATGTACACCATAGTGCGGGCCCTGTTCCCCAGGCACAACTGCAGGCGGGCAACACCATGGCAGGATGGAGGCGTCGTGGTGGAGCCGTTCATGATGGAGGAGCTGCAAGAGGCGGGAAAGAGACTACAGCCAAGAAAGTCACCCGGCCCTGACGGCATCCCCAACGAGGTAGTTAGAATGGTAATTGGAGTGTGGCCAACTCTA
>OZ020572.1:15293672-15298672 GCA_963971525.1 Cephus spinipes | reverse complement strand
CAGTCAGTCAGTCAGTCAGTCAGTCAGTCAGTCAGTCAGTCAGTCAGTCAGTCAGTCAGTCAGTCAGTCAGTCAGTCAGTCAGTCAGTCAGTCAGTCAGTCAGTCAGTCAGTCAGTCAGTCAGTCAGTCAGTCAGTCAGTCAGTCAGTCAGTCAGTCAGTCAGTCAGTCAGTCAGTCAGTCAGTCAGTCAGTCAGTCAGTCAGTCAGTCAGTCAGTCAGTCAGTCAGTCAGTCAGTCAGTCAGTCAGTCAGTCAGTCAGTCAGTCAGTCAGTCAGTCAGTCAGTCAGTCAGTCAGTCAGTCAGTCAGTCAGTCAGTCAGTCAGTCAGTCAGTCAGTCAGTCAGTCAGTCAGTCAGTCAGTCAGTCAGTCAGTCAGTCAGTCAGTCAGTCAGTCAGTCAGTCAGTCAGTCAGTCAGTCAGTCAGTCAGTCAGTCAGTCAGTCAGTCAGTCAGTCAGTCAGTCAGTCAGTCAGTCAGTCAGTCAGTCAGTCAGTCAGTCAGTCAGTCAGTCAGTCAGTCAGTCAGTCAGTCAGTCAGTCAGTCAGTCAGTCAGTCAGTCAGTCAGTCAGTCAGTCAGTCAGTCAGTCAGTCAGTCAGTCAGTCAGTCAGTCAGTCAGTCAGTCAGTCAGTCAGTCAGTCAGTCAGTCAGTCAGTCAGTCAGTCAGTCAGTCAGTCAGTCAGTCAGTCAGTCAGTCAGTCAGTCAGTCAGTCAGTCAGTCAGTCAGTCAGTCAGTCAGTCAGTCAGTCAGTCAGTCAGTCAGTCAGTCAGTCAGTCAGTCAGTCAGTCAGTCAGTCAGTCAGTCAGTCAGTCAGTCAGTCAGTCAGTCAGTCAGTCAGTCAGTCAGTCAGTCAGTCAGTCAGTCAGTCAGTCAGTCAGTCAGTCAGTCAGTCAGTCAGTCAGTCAGTCAGTCAGTCAGTCAGTCAGTCAGTCAGTCAGTCAGTCAGTCAGTCAGTCAGTCAGTCAGTCAGTCAGTCAGTCAGTCAGTCAGTCAGTCAGTCAGTCAGTCAGTCAGTCAGTCAGTCAGTCAGTCAGTCAGTCAGTCAGTCAGTCAGTCAGTCAGTCAGTCAGTCAGTCAGTCAGTCAGTCAGTCAGTCAGTCAGTCAGTCAGTCAGTCAGTCAGTCAGTCAGTCAGTCAGTCAGTCAGTCAGTCAGTCAGTCAGTCAGTCAGTCAGTCAGTCAGTCAGTCAGTCAGTCAGTCAGTCAGTCAGTCAGTCAGTCAGTCAGTCAGTCAGTCAGTCAGTCAGTCAGTCAGTCAGTCAGTCAGTCAGTCAGTCAGTCAGTCAGTCAGTCAGTCAGTCAGTCAGTCAGTCAGTCAGTCAGTCAGTCAGTCAGTCAGTCAGTCAGTCAGTCAGTCAGTCAGTCAGTCAGTCAGTCAGTCAGTCAGTCAGTCAGTCAGTCAGTCAGTCAGTCAGTCAGTCAGTCAGTCAGTCAGTCAGTCAGTCAGTCAGTCAGTCAGTCAGTCAGTCAGTCAGTCAGTCAGTCAGTCAGTCAGTCAGTCAGTCAGTCAGTCAGTCAGTCAGTCAGTCAGTCAGTCAGTCAGTCAGTCAGTCAGTCAGTCAGTCAGTCAGTCAGTCAGTCAGTCAGTCAGTCAGTCAGTCAGTCAGTCAGTCAGTCAGTCAGTCAGTCAGTCAGTCAGTCAGTCAGTCAGTCAGTCAGTCAGTCAGTCAGTCAGTCAGTCAGTCAGTCAGTCAGTCAGTCAGTCAGTCAGTCAGTCAGTCAGTCAGTCAGTCAGTCAGTCAGTCAGTCAGTCAGTCAGTCAGTCAGTCAGTCAGTCAGTCAGTCAGTCAGTCAGTCAGTCAGTCAGTCAGTCAGTCAGTCAGTCAGTCAGTCAGTCAGTCAGTCAGTCAGTCAGTCAGTCAGTCAGTCAGTCAGTCAGTCAGTCAGTCAGTCAGTCAGTCAGTCAGTCAGTCAGTCAGTCAGTCAGTCAGTCAGTCAGTCAGTCAGTCAGTCAGTCAGTCAGTCAGTCAGTCAGTCAGTCAGTCAGTCAGTCAGTCAGTCAGTCAGTCAGTCAGTCAGTCAGTCAGTCAGTCAGTCAGTCAGTCAGTCAGTCAGTCAGTCAGTCAGTCAGTCAGTCAGTCAGTCAGTCAGTCAGTCAGTCAGTCAGTCAGTCAGTCAGTCAGTCAGTCAGTCAGTCAGTCAGTCAGTCAGTCAGTCAGTCAGTCAGTCAGTCAGTCAGTCAGTCAGTCAGTCAGTCAGTCAGTCAGTCAGTCAGTCAGTCAGTCAGTCAGTCAGTCAGTCAGTCAGTCAGTCAGTCAGTCAGTCAGTCAGTCAGTCAGTCAGTCAGTCAGTCAGTCAGTCAGTCAGTCAGTCAGTCAGTCAGTCAGTCAGTCAGTCAGTCAGTCAGTCAGTCAGTCAGTCAGTCAGTCAGTCAGTCAGTCAGTCAGTCAGTCAGTCAGTCAGTCAGTCAGTCAGTCAGTCAGTCAGTCAGTCAGTCAGTCAGTCAGTCAGTCAGTCAGTCAGTCAGTCAGTCAGTCAGTCAGTCAGTCAGTCAGTCAGTCAGTCAGTCAGTCAGTCAGTCAGTCAGTCAGTCAGTCAGTCAGTCAGTCAGTCAGTCAGTCAGTCAGTCAGTCAGTCAGTCAGTCAGTCAGTCAGTCAGTCAGTCAGTCAGTCAGTCAGTCAGTCAGTCAGTCTCAGTCAGTCAGTCAGTCAGTCAGTCAGTCAGTCAGTCAGTCAGTCAGTCAGTCAGTCAGTCAGTCAGTCAGTCAGTCAGTCAGTCAGTCAGTCAGTCAGTCAGTCAGTCAGTCAGTCAGTCAGTCAGTCAGTCAGTCAGTCAGTCAGTCAGTCAGTCAGTCAGTCAGTCAGTCAGTCAGTCAGTCAGTCAGTCAGTCAGTCAGTCAGTCAGTCAGTCAGTCAGTCAGTCAGTCAGTCAGTCAGTCAGTCAGTCAGTCAGTCAGTCAGTCAGTCAGTCAGTCAGTCAGTCAGTCAGTCAGTCAGTCAGTCAGTCAGTCAGTCAGTCAGTCAGTCAGTCAGTCAGTCAGTCAGTCAGTCAGTCAGTCAGTCAGTCAGTCAGTCAGTCAGTCAGTCAGTCAGTCAGTCAGTCAGTCAGTCAGTCAGTCAGTCAGTCAGTCAGTCAGTCAGTCAGTCAGTCAGTCAGTCAGTCAGTCAGTCAGTCAGTCAGTCAGTCAGTCAGTCAGTCAGTCAGTCAGTCAGTCAGTCAGTCAGTCAGTCAGTCAGTCAGTCAGTCAGTCAGTCAGTCAGTCAGTCAGTCAGTCAGTCAGTCAGTCAGTCAGTCAGTCAGTCAGTCAGTCAGTCAGTCAGTCAGTCAGTCAGTCAGTCAGTCAGTCAGTCAGTCAGTCAGTCAGTCAGTCAGTCAGTCAGTCAGTCAGTCAGTCAGTCAGTCAGTCAGTCAGTCAGTCAGTCAGTCAGTCAGTCAGTCAGTCAGTCAGTCAGTCAGTCAGTCAGTCAGTCAGTCAGTCAGTCAGTCAGTCAGTCAGTCAGTCAGTCAGTCAGTCAGTCAGTCAGTCAGTCAGTCAGTCAGTCAGTCAGTCAGTCAGTCAGTCAGTCAGTCAGTCAGTCAGTCAGTCAGTCAGTCAGTCAGTCAGTCAGTCAGTCAGTCAGTCAGTCAGTCAGTCAGTCAGTCAGTCAGTCAGTCAGTCAGTCAGTCAGTCAGTCAGTCAGTCAGTCAGTCAGTCAGTCAGTCAGTCAGTCAGTCAGTCAGTCAGTCAGTCAGTCAGTCAGTCAGTCAGTCAGTCAGTCAGTCAGTCAGTCAGTCAGTCAGTCAGTCAGTCAGTCAGTCAGTCAGTCAGTCAGTCAGTCAGTCAGTCAGTCAGTCAGTCAGTCAGTCAGTCAGTCAGTCAGTCAGTCAGTCAGTCAGTCAGTCAGTCAGTCAGTCAGTCAGTCAGTCAGTCAGTCAGTCAGTCAGTCAGTCAGTCAGTCAGTCAGTCAGTCAGTCAGTCAGTCAGTCAGTCAGTCAGTCAGTCAGTCAGTCAGTCAGTCAGTCAGTCAGTCAGTCAGTCAGTCAGTCAGTCAGTCAGTCAGTCAGTCAGTCAGTCAGTCAGTCAGTCAGTCAGTCAGTCAGTCAGTCAGTCAGTCAGTCAGTCAGTCAGTCAGTCAGTCAGTCAGTCAGTCAGTCAGTCAGTCAGTCAGTCAGTCAGTCAGTCAGTCAGTCAGTCAGTCAGTCAGTCAGTCAGTCAGTCAGTCAGTCAGTCAGTCAGTCAGTCAGTCAGTCAGTCAGTCAGTCAGTCAGTCAGTCAGTCAGTCAGTCAGTCAGTCAGTCAGTCAGTCAGTCAGTCAGTCAGTCAGTCAGTCAGTCAGTCAGTCAGTCAGTCAGTCAGTCAGTCAGTCAGTCAGTCAGTCAGTCAGTCAGTCAGTCAGTCAGTCAGTCAGTCAGTCAGTCAGTCAGTCAGTCAGTCAGTCAGTCAGTCAGTCAGTCAGTCAGTCAGTCAGTCAGTCAGTCAGTCAGTCAGTCAGTCAGTCAGTCAGTCAGTCAGTCAGTCAGTCAGTCAGTCAGTCAGTCAGTCAGTCAGTCAGTCAGTCAGTCAGTCAGTCAGTCAGTCAGTCAGTCAGTCAGTCAGTCAGTCAGTCAGTCAGTCAGTCAGTCAGTCAGTCAGTCAGTCAGTCAGTCAGTCAGTCAGTCAGTCAGTCAGTCAGTCAGTCAGTCAGTCAGTCAGTCAGTCAGTCAGTCAGTCAGTCAGTCAGTCAGTCAGTCAGTCAGTCAGTCAGTCAGTCAGTCAGTCAGTCAGTCAGTCAGTCAGTCAGTCAGTCAGTCAGTCAGTCAGTCAGTCAGTCAGTCAGTCAGTCAGTCAGTCAGTCAGTCAGTCAGTCAGTCAGTCAGTCAGTCAGTCAGTCAGTCAGTCAGTCAGTCAGTCAGTCAGTCAGTCAGTCAGTCAGTCAGTCAGTCAGTCAGTCAGTCAGTCAGTCAGTCAGTCAGTCAGTCAGTCAGTCAGTCAGTCAGTCAGTCAGTCAGTCAGTCAGTCAGTCAGTCAGTCAGTCAGTCAGTCAGTCAGTCAGTCAGTCAGTCAGTCAGTCAGTCAGTCAGTCAGTCAGTCAGTCAGTCAGTCA
>OZ020572.1:15268672-15288672 GCA_963971525.1 Cephus spinipes | reverse complement strand
GCTACTCTCTGTAGGCTGAATTCGGCACAACCTAAGATAAAATGCGCAGCCGTGTCCAACCCCCCACCACAGACACAGTCCCCGCCATCGGCAAGCCCCAGGCGCGCTAAGCGCTCCCGGAAATCACCGTGGCCCGTCAGGACCTGCGTCACGCAGTGGCTGAGCCGGACCCAGCGCGCCGCCGCGAGCCTATCCAGCACGTCAGGGAAGAAGGCACATGTGGCCCTACCTTTGTCCGACGCCGCCCAGTCGGATTGCCACAAGCGCACTACCTCCTCCCTGATTTGTTCGTACGCGACCCGTTTGCTCTGCGTGCCCAGAACAACTACCTGCCCGATCTCGGCGTCCTTCGCTACTCTAATCTGATACCTAGCGCGGTGTTCGCGAAGCAAAATGTCGACGGGAAGCACGCCCGCGTCAACGCACAAAGACGGCCCCGATGCCGTGCGATAAGCGCCTGTTACGGAGATGAGCGCCCGGCGCTGCATCGACCTCAAGACCCTCAGGTCGCCCTGCGAGCAAAGGTCGGCCCATCCCGCGGCCGCGTATGCGACCGTCGGAACGAACACGCCCCGATATATCGCCGAGAGCGACCCGAAACGAAGGCCCCACTGGGCTCGCGCCAGTCTACCGAGTTTGCTAAACAGCGACCCGACCTTGTCGCTGAGATACCTAACATGGGAGCTTACTCCCATTCCTCTATCAAAATAGACGCCGAGATATTTCACGATGCGTTTAAATTTTATTCTAGTATCCCCTAATCGGATGGTCGGCGGCCTATCGCTCAATTTCGCTTTAGAGGCCCTAACTGCTTTTCGTTTCCTATCCGGACGCGCTCCTCTCCGTCTTCCTAAGGGGGCCCGCTTTATAAAGTCTTCTTTTAGCACGATTGCTTCCGTTTTGGTCTTCGAGACCTCTAACTTGGCTACCTTGCACCAACCTTGAATAAAGTCAACTATCGCCTGGCCTTTGGCCTCCATTTCCCTACGAGATTCGCCGCACACTAAGACGACGAGGTCGTCCGCATATGCGACGAACTTACCCTCCACCGACGGAGAGTCCTCAAGTAGCCTGAGAAGGCCGTCGAACATGAGGTTCCAGCACACCGGGCCAAGGACAGAACCTTGCGGACACCCCCTACTGGCGCGCTTGGATACCTCAACCGAATTGCTACGAATGCTAACTTTCCTATCCTCGAAGTAACTAAGAAGAACGTTGAAGACGTTCTTCGGGCAATCGCGCTGTCTAAGGCTATCGAATACGAGTGGCCACCAGACGTTGTCGAAGGCGCCCGAGATGTCGAAGAGCAACGCAACGACGTATCGCTCCTCGGAGACGGAAACCATACGGCGCAGCTCCACAACAGCGTCCTCCGTCGACCTCCCGGGTGTGAACCCGTACTGCCGATCGGAGACCTTCCCCGGAGCCATCGACACGTCCGCTAATCTAATCTTAAGAAGCTTCTCGAAAAGCTTACCTAATACGGAGAGGAGACAGATGGGACGGTAAGACTTTGGATCCTTCACGTCCTTGTCCTCGCCCTTTAGGAGGACTCTGAGGGAGCCCTCCTTCCAGGCAGAGGGAAAGACGCCCCACTGAAGGCACTCATTGTACAAACGCACGAACTGACCGGGGATTGCCTTGAATGCGGCCTTTAGCACTCTGACCTCGATCCGATCGGGGCCAGGTGCCGTCCTAACCTTAAAAGTCCTAACTGCACCGGCGACCTCCCTTTCGGTAAAGGGAGACGAATCACCGGTCTCGGGCATTTCCCTTGCCCGGTCCCTAACCTCACTCTGTACAGGCGTGTCCTTCTGCTCCCGGTCATCAGGGACGTGAACTTCCAGGAGGGTGCTGGCGGTATCCTCCATACTGATCGTGGAGCCGTCGCCACGCCTGATAGTGCTGATCACGCTCTCAACGCGGAGCTTGCCCGCCTGGTGCTTATAAACGAAGCCCCAGGGCTCCTCGTTGCCGTGCGACGTGACGAACTCCCTCCAGCTAGCGAGCTTCGCCCTCTTCACCTCCCTGCCGTACTCCCGCAGCAGTCTACGGTAAGCCGACATTTTGGTCAGGCGGGAGGCCTCGTCACGCTCCCTCCGAAATTCGCGTCGCTCCCTATACACCGCCTTCTTTCGGACAGTGAGTTCGCGAGTCCACCACGGGTTAGACTTTCTAAACGCGCATTTTCTAGGCATCGACACCTTGCAGGCTTCCCTAAGGATCACCTCGAGCGTCTCTGCCATCCTAACGACGTCATCGCGAGACGCCAGCGGTAGAACCTCCATCCTCGACCCCGAGAGGTCTTTCAGGGTCTGGGCAAACAGGTCCCAGTCGGCCCGACGAACGTCGAACCTATTGTTCCCAGCAGACCCGTCACTGCCTGCAGCCTTTGGCACCCTCAGCCTGACGTCAACCGGGTTGTGGTCGCTTGTCGTCCACCCCTCCCTCACTTTCCATTCGCCAACGAATTGGCTCATCGAGGGTGAAACCAGGGTCACATCGATGTACGACGATTTCCCGGCCACCATGAAGGTGGGCGGCTGACCCGCGACGTTCACAACCTGAAGCCCAAACGAACGGATAAGCGATTCAAACTATTCCCCCTTTCGTCGGTGCTCTGGGGACCCCAGAGTGACGACCTAGCATTAGCATCTACCGCGATCACGAGTCTCTCCCCCCTCAGAGCATGTAGCACCACCCCGAGGTGTCTGAGGTGCTTCTCAATGTCATCAGAGTACTGAAAATAGCACGAGACGACGTAGAATGAGATGCCGGGGGTCAGGATCTCCGCGTAGGCGCAGTGCGGAGAGCTGAGCTGCGAGACGAGAACGATCCCGAAGCTAGGGTTACAAACTGCCACCACTGCCCACGGGGACTGCGTGCAGTCAGCGGCCAATCTCATACCCATACCTAATCCGTGTAATGCGTAGCTCGCGCCCCGCTTCCGAACGTACGACTCCTGAAGGAGCAGCACATCCAGTCGCTTGCTGGCTACGAGCTCACGCACCTCTCCCGTAACCACAGTCGAACGACGCATGTTCAGCTGCAGTATCCTAACACCCGTAGCGGTTCCGGATGCCCTCTGTCTAACGACCGTGCACAACGACGCGAGTGCGAGGGCCGACACCTTTTCGGACGCGGACGCGGACGCGGGGGTAACGGACGGCGACGATGGGGTTTGGGGGATGGACGCGGTACTAATTGTCGCGGTCGCGGTGCTTACTTGCCTAACAATAGCCTCCGAGGCTCCTACCCGTGTACCTAGAGGTCCCGGGACCTCGTCTATCCTATCCAAGACGACGCGAGCAACCCGGATGTTGCTTTCTTGGGACCGTGCCCCGCGGGTGCTGCCGGGCACGGCACGGTGAGGCGCTGCCGACGAGACGGAGGCCGCCACCGAGCGCGTAACCCTACGAGCACGCAACCCGACGACGGAGACTTCCCCGACCTCCCCACTAGCGGGCCCACCCGGCTCAAGGCGCGATGCCAGGCGGGAACTCCTCCTCACTACGTTTTTTATAAAATTCATAAACGTCCCACGAGTAATGCGGAAGTAACCGTCCGGCGCCGCAGAGCCGCGTACGGCGCTAAGCCTAAATACACCGGGGGTTCGGCAGGTGCCCCCGGGTCGGACCGTTCGCGACTGCGTTATTTTTTCCCGTCCCCGCAGCCATGCATCGCCTAGGCACGGCACCTACACCAGCGATTCGGGACGACCTACCCGTCTAAACCTTGTGACGTGATTTTTCGAATCACGGTCCCAAGGCGGCTCCGGTTACCGATACAGATAACGTTCTCGATATCTGGTTCTCTTCGGATCGCCACCCTGCTCAGAAGCTACGCTCTCGGATTGATTCGCATAGATATGTCAAGGCTCTCGGAAAATTTCGTTATGGTTTAGTGGAGGTCGAGGTGCTCGAATCTGCCGTGGGGAGATAGTCTCGACGTACCGAGTTGCCCGGCAGAGGAGAGTACCCGACGGAGACGTCTCCACGGACCGGCAGAAGCCCGGATGAAATACCGGCGCCCCGCTGGAGATGGGCAAAGGGCTGTAGAGCGGGCGGAGATAGTTTTGATACGGTTAAGGGCAGGAGATGAACCTCCTGCCCGAGTTAAGGATGTGGTGCCCAGCTGTCGCCCGATGCCCTGGGGAAGCGGCCGTGGAGGATCTCCCGAATTACGTACCGATTCGTTAAGGAACGCTCTCGATTTGGTTTAAAGGGACGATTCGAAGGAGATAGAAGTGTTATCGGTTAAAAGGCTCTCGACCAATCAGAATGATTAGTTCTCGGATTTGGCTATTGTCAAAGTAGTCTGTCTCGGGGCACCGACCGAGGTGTCACGGGCTGGCTCGTGCTCCCGTGCTATCTGTTGATAGTTTTTCTTGCCGTGTTTCGCTACGGTATAGCAAGTTCTCGGATCGCACAGTTCTCGCGTTGTTCTCGCGATATCCAGGAATTCTATGAATTCCTGTGAGTGTTACGGAGGTGTAGTGCTGTGCCTTAGTGCAGTGCTCACCAGAGTGTCCTTTGGATGCAGTTCTCGACCTCCCCGGATTAGCTGTACCAGCTCCGGTGAGTCTTCCAATTTATTAATTGGTGAAGGGATCTCAATAGATAGTTTAGATTCGTTCTGATACGTTCTCGGTTCGTCGCTCTCTATCTCTCGCACTATTTGCCGGACTCTTACCCCGACCCTCTCTACCTCAAACCTAGCAGCCTGAGCGGCCGTGCATTTCCGTCACCGTCCGCTCCCGTTCGTGTATCCAGTTGCGTTTGCTGATTTTACGCGACCCCAAAGATCAGCACCTACGGTTGCGTTTCTCGATTTCACGCGTCAACAAAAATCGAAAGGATCCGTTAAGCTATCGCCTCGTCTGATAGGTTCCGTCAGAGCTCTCGTTCTTGGTGGAGTTGGGCCTGTTCCACCCCAACTCCCAGTTTATACCGGCTCGTCAGTTCCCGGTGAAATAAGAATTGACTGGCGCCCGCCTGGCTTGCGGATGCACGAACGACGGTTGGACGGCCGAAGGTAACGTAGGTTGGTTCTCGAAGATAGTTCGTTCTCTGAGTTTTGCTATCGGTGTCGGGTCACGAAAAGAAATACGTTACAACCTATACTAATGATCCCTACGCTAGCTGAAAAGAAAAGTAAGATTAAAAAGGCCCCCGGTACCGCCGCTATGGTGGCAGGCCACCAACGCGACGCCCCGGGAGGCCCACCTGAAATAAAAGAAAGATTAGAACCTGTAAAGAAAAGAAGTATTAGTTTATTTGTCCCCCGGTACCGCCGCTATGGTGGCAGGCCACCAACGCGACGCCCCGGGAAGACCACCTGAAAAGAAAGAAAGAGTTAAAACCTGAAAAGAAGAAAATTATTAATTTGTGGTTGGGGCAGCCCCCGCCCCCGGCCCCCGCCCATAGGCCAGGGGAAGGAGACGGAAGGAGATAGGCCGCCCCAGGGATTGGGAAAATGGGAGTAGGATGGCTGACGCGATCGGGTGGCAGCAGTTTGGCTCCAGTACGTCTAGCTGACTGTCGCAGCGGTTTCACCCGCTCGAGCCGCCGACGGACCTTCCTTGCCTCGGCAAATGTCACCCGACCACTCCCAACCAAGGTTCAGGGGAAAGCCCTCCCTTTTTTGGCCCCACAACTTACCATGGGCTGGGCACATGGGCGATTGCTCACCCTTTAGGGCGCCTTCGAACTTGCGGCTCGCCCGCGGCCTATCGCAGCAGGGGTTCCCTCCCTCGTTTGAAGAGAACCACACAACACCACCTCAGCCGCAAGAGACGCAACAAGGAAAGTTCAGGGCTCACAGCCGACCTTCTCAGCGGGCGCACGTCACCCGCCGGGTCCGGAAGGGCCCATCCCTTTATCATTCATTATCAAACTTGCCGCTCGCCCACAGCCTAAGGCGGCGGGGGCTCCCTCCCACGTTTGAAGAGAACCGCACAACACCACCCTGGCCGCAAGAGATGCGACAAGCAGGGTCTGAGCCCACCGACACTCTGACGCGAGCCACCTGGCACTCGCAGGGTCGATAGGGCCCACCCCTTCTCGGTGCGGAGGCCCAAGCACCCCCACACCACGTCTACAATTAGTTTTCGCCGGTTCTTTTTCTTCTTTCCTTTTAACCCGGTTACTTAAGCCCCAACACCACAACAAGGATGCAGACACATTGGGGAGTAGATAGGGACATTCATTCATTCATTCACTTCACGTTGCAGCACCTGAGCTTTGCTCATATCTGCTTTATACTAGTTTATATATTTTTTTTTGTTTATCTTTATTTCGTATTTTGGGTTTTACTTCTTTTCCTTTTCAACTGCCATTATTTTCAGGTCTCTTAGCCGTCAGGATCTTCCCAACGTTGCCCGTCCCTAGCCACGCGGAGGCGGACCATCTCTACTATCCCCTTTACCCTTTCACTTATGCTATTTTTATTTTATATTCATACACTCCCCCACTCTCTCTCACATTTGCACTCTCGTTCATTCATTCTCTCACCTAATAGCCTGTCACTCATATGTCAACACATATACTGACATACATTTAGCCATTCATTCCGAGTTTATTATACAATCATTCTTACATTTATACATTTCATCTACGTTTCTTCTTTTCCCACTAAAATAGGGTTCTATCTCCTTATTCATCTGCATCCAATCTTAGTTTCTCTTCTATTCTTCTTTTAAATAGTTTTTCCCTATGTTCCTTGAAAGCTTTATAATTCTCCTCCCCTTCAACTAGTCTTCCCCAGCACACCCTACTCTCCTTCAGGTTTAAATATCTCAGATCCTCATATTGTTCACAGTCAAATACCATGTGCTCCAACGTTTCCTCAGCATCATCAAATGGGCAACTACTATGCCTCGCAGCTCCTCTTCGATGCAATGTACTGTTTATTGGGCCATAGCCCGTAAGCGCATACAACATGTATCTGTTAGGTTTGAACCACTCATTGTCAATCGCAAATGTTGCCGACTTTATATACTTATACGTTGTTCTCCCATGCTGGTCACCATCCCACCTTTCCTGCCACTCTCCACGAAGTTCAGCTCCTAATACTTTTAATTCCTTATTAATGTCTGGCAAAGTCCCATCATCTTTCGGTTTGTACACATAGTTCTTCCATTTTACATATTCATTCTTTTTAATTTTATATTTTACTCCTGCTTTTACTATTTCCAGATCGAGCGGCGGAACACCCGCCAATACCTGCATAGCCATCGTAGAGGTAGTTCGGCACGCCCCAAGAATAAGAAGCAAAAGGCTTCTTTGACTAGACTTCAAATGCCTTGCCACCATCGCATTATTTGATCGATTATACCATACCGACGCCCCATATGTTATTACAGGTAGACAAACACTTCTATACAGCACCCTTAAGGTATTATTGTTGAGCCCCCATTTTTCTTTCACAAATCTTTTTGCATTCATTACAAATTTAGTTATCTTCTCTCTAAGTTTCTTGGCATGAGCAACAAAGTTCAATTTCCTATCCATTTGTACTCCTAAATATTTTATTTCAGTATGCTATCTTATATTATTTCCATATAGTTTTATGATGGGAGGTCTGTTCTGATCTAAGTTTCCCCTTACAACCATTGCCGTGGTTTTTTCCTCCGACACCTGTAGCTTGTGCATGGTACACCATTTCATTATTTTTTCAAAAGCTTTCATGCCATTGTTTTCTATTTGCCTTCTCGAGTTTCCATGCAGCAATATAACTAGATCATCCGCATATGCAGTAGGTTCAATCCCATCTTTTTCAAGTTCTTCAAAGTCATGCGAAAGGGTATCCATACACCATGTCCACGCCAGTGGTCCCATCACAGAGCCCTGTGGGCAACCTTTTTCCATCTTTCTCTTTTTCTTTTTAAACTTTGTGCTCATTATCATTACTCTATCCTTAAAGTAGCTGTCAATCATATCAACGTAAATAGAACTACAAGCAGCATCAGCAAGTCTCAATCTTATGGGAGGCCACCACAGATTGTCGAAGGCACCTTTTATATCTATACTTACCATTACTATATATTTACTATTACTGAATTTTATGCTGTTACAAATTTTATTTATTGCGTCCTCTGTTGAATGTCTTTCTTTGAAACCAAATTGATGTTTGCTCTCTAAGTTATTTTCCTTATATTGTACCTTAATTCTATTTATTATAATTCTTTCTAAAATTTTTCCAAGAGTCGGCAGCAGCGCAATAGGTCTGTACGAGCTTATCTTCATGGGATCTTTATCATTGCTTTTCAATATCATTTTCAGTTTAGCTTCCTTCCATATATTTGGAAAACACCTATCTCTAAAGCAACTATTATACAGATTTATTAGGACAGTACTATCAACTTTCCATAATTGTTTTATTATTTCCGAGCCAATCCCATCCATACCAGGAGCTTTTTTATTTTTACATTTTCTTATTGCCGTTTCTATTTCATCAAACGTTATATCTTTTTCCATATTATAGTTAATATATTGCTTCGCTTTTTGTTTTATTTCTTCATGTAGTAGCGTTTCTTCATTCCTTTTCTCTTCGGGTACTGTTGCCTTCAACAACTCAGTTGCTGCCTCTTCCCAACCCATAGTCTGCTCACCATCTTCCCCATGTACCGCATATTGGGCATCATTTCGTGTACGGAACTCTCTAATTATTTTATACACCACCCCCCATGGGTTACAATTTCCTATTTCTGTCACAAAATTTATCCATGATTTTCTCTTTGCAACTCTTATCTTTTCTACATATTCATTTCTCAGTTTTTTGAATCTTTTCTCAGACTCTTTAGCATCATTTAGATTAAATTTACGGTCTCTTTGCATTCCTTTTCTTTTATCTTTCACTGCTTTCCTTAAGCGAGAGAGTTCATCGCACCACCAAGGTACCGATGAAGCCATCTGCCTTCCTCTTCTAGGGATGGATGCATCACAAGCCGAGGTGAGTGTCCTCGTCACTTCAACAGCAGCCTGATGGGGATTAATTGTTTTCAGTTCTTCTTTCACATCTACAGTAAATCTATTTTCGACTTCACTTTGAAATTTTTCCCAGTCAGCTTTTTTTAGATTAAATTTCTTTTCCTTGATTCCCTTGTAAACATTTTCTTTTGTATTATTTGTTATTTCGAATTGTATTAAATTATGATCACTAGTGCTACACTCAGAGGTCACTGACCAGTTTTTCATTATTTTTAACATCTGCGCATTTACTGCTGTTATGTCTATATTTGAGGATGCACCATCATTTGCAAAGGTAGAAACACAACCAGGGGTATTCAATACGTGCAGCTTATTTTCTAATATGAACCCCTCCACATCTTCACCCCTGTTATCAACCTCACCAGAGTGCCACATTAACGATTTGGCATTAACATCTGCCGTCAATATTATTCTTTTGTTTCCAATTTTCGCTATTATCATTTCAATCTGTTCCAAGTAGATGTCGATCGGATGTGAAAACTGGCAGTATGCATTTATAATATAGAACTCTCCTATTCTAGTGTTCAACTGTACACACATAACATGTTCAGAATGAGGAACATCCATCTGCATAATCTCAACGTCCGCATCAGACACCACCACAGCAACCTGAGGGTTTCCCCTTCTTGGGCATATAGTTTTCATTGTGTTAGGATAACCTCTAGCTACACTTTTATACACATAGGGCTCTTGTATACATAGAACATCTATTTTTCTCTCTATCATAATAGCCCCCAGGTCAGCAGCTGCAGCAGCCGACCTCTGCGCATTAATTTGTCCAATTTTTAGATCCATAAAATTCTATTTCTATATAACTCAAGTTGTCTTTCATACTCCACACAATTCAAACTATTCACCTCATGATGAAATTCAATTCTTTTATTTTTCTTACAATTTATGCAGATAGCTTTGTCCACAGTACATTTATCTTTCATATGCCCTTTATCAAGAGACTCGGTCGAGTCTCGCGCCAAGTACAGGCAACCCGCCGTACGGGGCACGGCTCGCCGAGACTCTTTACTCGAAGCATCGCTTGTACCTGTGTTTCCACTCAAATATCTTATGAACGGCTGTATGTGAGAAAAATTTATTGATACATTCACTCTAGGAATCAACGGTTCTGAATTGATTGCCACTAAATTCAATACGATTAGTATACGAGATCAGGGTGTATGAGATGGCGAGCGAGATGATTTTATTTCAGGTCCGTCGTCGTCGTCGTCGTCGTCGTCGTCATCGTCGTCGTCGTCTTCGCACGTCCATCGCATTTTTTACCCAACAGATGGCGCTGACTGCTGTGTCTTCATTACCTATTTGTACTCTGAATGGTGTTAGTAATTTACGAATACACAACACAGTCAAATACACTTTATACGTGAAGCTACTGTTCATACCGAATTTCCAGTTAGTATAAGGGTGCTTTCACACCGTATACAATTATTAAGTTTTTAATAGCATTCATGTGGAGCGCGCGTGTATGGGTGTATGTATATGTGTGCTTCAACATAGTTCCTCGTATTTTAGGTGACAGTTTTTAGAGCCACAGAATGTCCAGGTGTTTCTCTCCGTAATATCCTGTATCTAGGTGGCGGACGTGGAAGTCCAGGGTGACCAGGTATTCCGCTTCGTAATTTTCTGTGTCCAGGTGTCGGATGTGGAAGTTCAGGGTGTCCAGGTATTCCGCTTCGTAGTTTCTTGTATCTAGGTACTGGATGTGGAAGTCCAGGGTGTCCAGGTAGTCCGCTTCGTAGTTTTTTGTATCTAGGTACTGGATGTGGAAGTCCAGGGTGTCCAGGTATTCCGCTTCGTAGTTTTCTGTGTCCAGGTGTCGGATGTGGAAGTTCAGGGTGTCCAGGTATTTCGCTTCGTAGTTTCTTGTATCTAGGTACTGGATGTGGAAGTCCAGGGTGTCCAGGTATTCCGCTTCGTAGTTTTGTGTGTCCAGGTGTCGGATGTGGAAGTTCAGGGTGTCCAGGTAGTCCGCTTCGTAGTTTTCTGTATCTAGGTGTCGGATGTGGAAGTTCAGGGTGTCTAGGTGTTCCGCTCCGTAGTTTTCTGTATCTAGGCGTCGGATGTGGAAGTCCAGGGTGTCCAGGTATTCCGCTTCGTAGTTTTCTGTATCTAGGTGTCGGATGTGGAAGTTCAGTGTGTCCAGGTGTTCCACTCCATAGTTTCTTGTATCTAGGTGTCGGACGTAGAAGTCCAGAAAAGTGTGCAACAAGCTTTGGCGCTTCGCTCAAACTATAGTATCCTCTTTGATGTTCGCACGGCCTGAGGTACAAGGCCTGAAATAATCCAGCACACTCTCCTCTCTTACGTTTACCACACGGCTTCAACAATCTGGACACGATTAACGACGCTTATATGCATTGAAGATTACATTTTCTTTAAAAATTTGTATATGTCTTTATGCATTTCTAGAAAAAGGGACTTACACATTAAATTTATATGCCATTAAACATTTTCGACACCGCTATATATTTTTCTGATTAGCAACATCATAATGCATTTACATTTTATATCTGTGACAATATAGATTTCAGTGCTTAATACTTCTATTTCCCGTTGGACAACAAAAACTTGTGATATCCCCCAAAAAACACTTACGTGTAAAAAACCACGCCAGGTACAGGTGTGCCGTGTATTCCTCTAATAAAAAGTATTGATATCAGATTATTGAGGCCAAGTACTTAAGTCACTACATGTTTGCCTATTATATGATCTAGCACTGGCCCATCATTTTAATTGTATTTTCGAAATTTCCTATAACGTTTTCACTACTCTTTTACATTACTACTGTTTCTCGTAGTTGATTATGAATTAATGGTTATTTAATAATTAATCAAACTTTAGCTGATTCTTTATCGAGTACTACTTGGCGGGTCCGTGCCAGAAATTCCAAAGTACTTACTTTGAACGTACTAATAGTATCCTAAAATTATGTTTATTATTAAGATTTTACCGTGATTATTATTAACGAGTTATCGTTAATAAACTCTATATAGAAAGTTGACATTGGTTTTGAGTTTAATGACTGGCATTATGAATGCAAATTTATATCAAGAATTGCACGGACCCGCCAAGTAGTACTCGATAAGGAATCAGCTAAAGTTTGATTAATTATTAAATAACCATTAATTCATAATCAACTACGAGAAACAGTAGTAATGTAAAAGAGTAGTGAAAACGTTATAGGAAATTTCGAAAATACAATTAAAATGATGGGCCAGTGCTAGATCATATAATAGGCAAACATGTAGTGACTTAAGTACTTGGCCTCAATAATCTGATATCAATGCTTTTTATTAGAGGAATACACGGCACACCTGTACCTGGCGTGGTTTTTTACACGTAAGTGTTTTTTGGGGGATCACCACATTTCTCGCACAACTGCTCCTGACAGCCACACATCTTCGCTATATGACCATAGCCATGGCACTTAAAACAACTTATTATGTTTATATATTCTTTTGTTCGATACGCTCGCCAATTCATGTAAATTTTACCTTTTTCAAGTAGAGTTCTATACACAATGCTAGGCAACTGAACTATCCAGTTGACACTATTACTCTCTTTTCTTTTAAAACTATGTTTGAAGTTTATTCTACCACTTAGTACTTTTAATTCTTCTTCCGTTATGTTCTCTAGGTTTTTACTGATCAGACACTCTTTTAGTTCTTCAGCCTTATACTCTTTTTCTACATCGTATATAATGATCATTGGATCTATCTTCCTTGGTTCTTCTGCTTTTAGTCCTTCTTTTTCCAATTCCATACTTTTTATTAGTTCTTTATCTTTTACACTATCTACCTCAATTACCAGACCCTTACGGCTCATTTGTCTCATGCTCTTTATTTTTAGTTTGTTTCTTACTTTGTATAGTGTCCTCGTAACTTTTCTTTTTATTTCATCATTAGTTATTTTATCGTCATCTTTAATAGGTTTTATCAATATAATTTCCGATTTTAATGGCTCTTCACGTATTTGTATTAATCTTTGTCTGCTTTCTGTAGTGTTAGCCGTTCTTTGAGACGTAGAGGCCACCTGCGCATACGTAGGAGCATTCTTTGTTTGTTCTTCCAACTTCTTTTTCTCTTTGTGAGTCTCTTCTATCAGCACTTTTGATTTCTCATTCTCTATTATAGATTCTATTAATTTTGATTCCAATGTTGTCCATTTATTCATTATGAATGCTTGTTTGCTTATCTTATTATTATCATTGAACAGAAAATTCTCTAGGTTATCTCGTTCCTTATAGACTTCCTCTAAGGTAACATTTCTACCCTCCACTTCCCTCTCTACGTCTATCTTTTTCCTCTTTCTTTTATTATCTTGACCAGTTAAGGATATATCATCTGATAAGTCAACAGACAACGTAGAAATAGCTCTACTTAGTACTGTCCTTGATCTTAAATTTCTATCAACTTCCATTTCATCATCATTATTTGCATCATTTTGTGTTTGTTTTGTTTATATTAGTATTAATCATTTTGGTTCCCACGAGACTGGTAGGAATGTAAAGTCCACCTGCACAGAGCCTCCATGCACAGGCAAGTCTACATACTCTGGGGTTTCGACCAGTTCCCCAGAGGGATCGTTCGCGACTGCGCAACTTTACGTCCCCGCAGCCATGCAGTTATCGGCACGATGCCTTACACCTTAACTTGGGACGAGCTAGGGTACCTCGGGATTACTACACCCGTACTGCAACCAAAGTTGCAGCCCCTGAGGGGAGTAGATAGGGACATTCATTCATTCATTCATTCACTTCATGTTGCAGCACCTGAGCTTTGCTCATATCTGCTTTATACTAGTTTATATATATTTTTTTATCTTTATTTTGTATTTTGGGTTTTACTTCTTTTCCTTTTCAACTGCCATTATTTTCAGGTCTCTTAGCCGTCAGGATCTTCAAAACGTTGCCCGTCCCTAGCCACGCGGAGGCGGACCATCTCTACTATCCCCTTTACCCTTTCACTTATGCTATAGTAGATAGGGACATTCAATATAAAGGCCCGCCCCTCGAAGGGACGGTACCTATGCTCCCTCGCACCATTATGGGCATACGCAGCATCTTCATCAGTCCACCCACTACTCACCTACGCCATGTCAGAAGAAACGGGCCCAGGAAAGATCCAGCAGCGCCCGCGGGCGGATGCGCGGGGTAGACGGTTTAGTCACGTCGTGTCACCGAATTTTCCAGCGTCAACCGGAGGCTCGGTGGCACTGCGTGTCCACGGGGAACCTCGGGGCGGCCCGTCCACTTACGTCCCGACCTGGACTCTCGCTCTGACCCTCATTTCGAAGGAGAAGGAATGGGGATTAGTTATTTAGGATGGGAAGGGGATAGGAAGCCGAGCGGAATGCTCGGCGCGGGCAGTCCACAAAGTGGACACCCGCAGGGCGCATTGCCACTCGCCCTGGACAAAGCAGCTGGGGCACCCCCGAAAGAGGGCCACACAAAACCGCCTCGCCACTCGGGAGATGCGACAATTAAGGTCTGGAACCCGGTCCGACACACTGTCGCGAGCACGTTGAGCTCGCCGGGTCGACCGGTCCCGTCTGAAGCTGAGTTCGACTCTCTGTCGCGAGCACGTTTCTCGCCGGGTCGACCAGCCTCATTAGGGCCCGGAACGAGGTTCGACGCACTGACGCAAGCTCGCTGAGCTCGCCGGGTCGACCGGTTCCATCCCTTGTTTCAGTATGGGGAGTTGAGCCCCCCACACCTAGTCTGCATTAGTTATTCCCCGGCTCTTTCTTCTTTCCTTGTGCAACCGGGTACTAAGCCTCTACTCCACGACAAGGATGCAGACACATAGAGGAGTAGATAGGGACAGATATTGTTACCGACAGGTTTCCGAGGGCAGTCCCCAACCTATTCGGTCATACCTGCCCCGCCGCTAGGGTCCTGGACCCCTTCGCAACTAGCTTAGTACAACAGGCGTGCTCCTCACACCTTTGCACAAGCCGGGATCGACACGTTCGATCAACACGCCTTCCTTGGAGGTACCAATAACCTTGGTAAGGCCGCCAGATATCTAGCCTACGAACTTGCACATCCGTACTTCTGACTACCCATCTTTTCGGTGGGCGCGCCGAGCTCGTTGCTCTCTTCGATTGACGCCTTCCTTAATCGGAAGGTCGCCCTCTCCCCATATGTACGGGTCATCCACCACTGCCACCTCGAATCCAACACCATCACGGGCGTGCCTCCCTCCGAGGAGGGAGGTGGCTCGGACGCCCGAACCCGAGGTAATACTTTTGCCAAACTTCAGACCTCGTTGGTCACGTTCCGTACTAAGACGCTTCTGTCGAGGGTTTAAGACATACCAATTGTGCACCTTGGTGAGCGCTTGCGTCAGGGTCCGCAGGGCCCGCAAGCTTCCCCTGTACCTCAAACGGAACCGTTGTCCGCCGAGATCCCCTACGGGAAAGTAGATAGGGACAGTGGGAATCTCGTTAATCCATTCATGCGCGTCACTAATTAGATGACGAGGCATTTGGCTATCTTTAAGAGATTCATAGGAACTACCGCCACCGGGGGGTCTGGGGGCCGGTCAGGCCCCCCAGTCCACACCAGTGAGTGTCAGCTGCGGTGACAGTGACCTTATTACGCTAGACTAGGGCCGCAAACCGGAGGTTAAAACATCTTACAGCCGTACCGGGGCTGAAGCCAGCCGATGGGCCCGGACCATCACGACCTTCAAACGTAGGAAGCTCAGCCACCGCCCTTGGCTCTTTTGTTTTACCTAAATCCGTAGGTAGCACGGGCCGCCCGGATGCGGCCCAACGCTCTTTGGTCGGGCTCTATGTGCTAGGCTCGGATACTAGACTGGTTTCCCAATCCGAAACCTCGGGCGCCTGCTACGGCTCCGGGCGGTGGGGATGGAATCTAGGAATCCCCCCCTGAAAAGATTCATGCGTGCACTACTGGCAAGAACCCTCTGAACCTTATCTAGCTTGTGGCACTGCCACTAAGAGGCCAACACCAATGAGGGGGCACCGACAGCCAGAATCGTTGGAGTTCCCCCTCTCCCCTAGTGATCATGTCGGGAAGACTTCTCTCCCCACGTTAGATGAGTAACCGCTGAGTTCACTTTTGCGAATCTCTACCACACATCTTTGCTACCTGACGCATCCGTTACCCACGGATGTGGGATTGGGCAGCTGACAGGCAACTTTAAGGGTAAACGGCGTGTGGTCTGCATCGGGGACTCGTCTCGGTTACTAGGGTCAGGAAGTGCTCCTGCCCCGACACCTCGAGTGACGGCCCCGCCGTTTACCCGCGGTTGCTTGAATTTCTTCACGTTGACATTCAGAGCACTGGGCAGAAATCACATTGCGTCAACACCCGCGAGGGCCATCGCAATGCTTTGTTTTAATTAGACAGTCGGATTCCCCCAGTCCGTGCCAGTTCTGAGCTGACCGTTGAATGGCGGCCGAAGAGGACGACCGCGACGGGGTTTAAACCGCCACGGAAGCCTCGCAGCAAGGAAGATCCGCGGGAGGCCAAGGCACGGGACCGAGCTCGGATCCAGCACGCGTACGTTTCCGAACGCGCGTTTCACCTCGCCCAGGCCCGGCACGTCAGCCAGACCCGCTTCCCGACCAAGCCCGACACGCCCCGCTCCTCAGAGCCAATCCTTATTCCGAAGTTACGGATCCAATTTGCCGACTTCCCTTACCTACATTAGTCTATCGACTAGAGGCTCTTCACCTTGGAGACCTGCTGCGGATATGGGTACGAACCGGCGCGACACCTCCACGTGGCCCTCTCCTGGATTTTCAAGGTCCGAGGGGAAGATCCGGACACCGCCGCAACTGCGGTGCTCTTCGCGTTCCAAACCCTATCTCCCTGCTAGAGGTTTCCAGGGAACTCGAACGCTTATACAGAAAAGAAAACTCTTCCCGGATCTCCCGACGGCGTCTCCAGGACCTTTTGGGTTACCCCGACGAACTCTCTTGCGAGGGCCCGAATTGTATGCGGTTCCGCTGCCGGGTTCCGGAATGGGAACCGGATTCCCTTTCGCCCGACTGGTGGTTATTCTTTATATATTATGTATCTTTCATGTTTAACGCACCTTTATCGACTGTCGGGGAGCACCGCCTATCAACAGCTGGTCAGGCCCGAGAACGGCGCTTGGTCCGTCACAACGGGAAACACTGACACTCGCTTGCGGCGGGTCCGACGCAGCGCAAAAAATTGCGTGCGGCCCGATACCGTTTTTTCGAGTTATACCGCCGGGCAGCCGGTCGGGCCTCCGAGGGTCTGGGCAAAGCAATCGCGTCTCGCGACGCGGTACCCCGCGCAACAGACTACCACCCGGGCCGTAGACCGACACCCAACGGGTCGCGACGTCCTACTAGGGGAGAAGTGCACGCCGGCGCCGCCGGACGTTAACATGACAGACGCGTGCCGCGCGCGCGACCGAAATCGCGGGCGGACATCACGAACAGCCGTGAGGCCAGCTTCGCCGACGATGAATCTCCCCTTTCGATCTTTCGGGTTTCTCAGGTTTACCCCTGAACGGTTTCACGTACTCTTGAACTCTCTCTTCAAAGTTCTTTTCAACTTTCCCTCACGGTACTTGTTCGCTATCGGTCTCGTGGTCATATTTAGCCTTAGATGGAGTTTACCACCCACTTAGAGCTGCACTCTCAAGCAACCCGACTCTGGGGAGAGATCCTCCCGCGGCGCGTCTCGGTCGCTACGGGCCTGGCACCCTCTACGGGTAAGTGGCCCCATTCAAGATGGACTTGGACGCGAGTCAACGCCACGGGATGGTTGGATCCTCCCGAACACTACATTTCCCAGCGGCAATAACCGCGGGATTCAGTGCTGGGCTCATTCCTGTTCGCTCGCAGCTACTAAGGAAATCCTGGTTAGTTTCTTTTCCACCGCTTAGTAATATGCTTAAATTCAGCGGGTAGTCTCGCCTACTCTGAGGTCGTCGTCATTATTTTCAATATTTCTTTTATATATCGACGCAAGAAGAGAACACGTACTCCCTCCTTCCTTTTATGCGGGCTGCGGCGGCGATCGCGAGCTCGCTTTTTTACACGGTCGCATGTCGTTTCTCCCTTTTTCGTTTTGCATTAAAAATAAAAAGATCATGGACACGACGACCGGCCACGACCGCCGCAACACGGGCGTTATCCGGCCAAACAGCGCTTCGGCTCGATCTTCCCTTTCTTTTTCATTCACAATTTTCATCAAAATGTGGGAAGACTGCGTCTGCGCGGGCCTTCGTTTAACGCGCGTCTCTCTGCGCCCGGTGGGACATGAGAAAAGTTTGATATGGATTTCGACTTTTATAATACCCTTCGCGCGCACGCGACGAACATATGTACATGCAAACTCTGAGAGCAAACATTTTTCTTTCTTCTCGCCTCGGTTCGCGAGTCGAAGGCGACACCAGCGAAACACGAACTCTGAGGGGCGTTCAGCGCCTGTTTGCGTAAGGGCTTTTTCCTTTTTCATTCATTCTTCAAGTGAAACCAATCAAATATTTTCATTCTCTTCTCTCTTTTAATCTTTCTTCGTCGATATATATTTTCATTGTAATTGGAAGAGGCTTCCGAAACGTAAAACCCCGAGGAGGACACCACACAGCGCAAAACGCGGGAAGAAGCGCGCGACCGTCGTCAAGCCATCCGCATATAAAAATATGCATGATAAGACGAGACCGTACGCGAAGGGCTTCCTCCATCGTCGTTGGGTGTGGCGTCGAGCCTGGGGGTTTTTGCTTTCTCGCGTCGTTGGCTTTCCAATTATGCGGACACCGAAGTAAACCCCAACGCGAAACAACAGCACGGAATAAGAAACGCACGATCGACGTATCAAAAACCACACATAGTATAATACGTATGGAGAGAGACACGTACGCAAAGGGTTTCCCCATAATATTATTTTCATTATTATCGATCCGTGTTCGTTGTTAAGAAGGGCCCGCCACGTGTATCTTTCGCATCATTTCAAGCGACGCCACGACGAATCGTGACGAGGCGCCCAATCGTTCGCTATTACTCCCCATCTGATTTCTCTTGTTTGAAAGAGTGCGAGGAGCAAGCAGTCTGGTAATGTGTAAACGACCCTCAGCCAGGCGTGGTCCGGGAATTGTATCCGTGGACCGCAATGTGCGTTCGAAATGTCGATGTTCATGTGTCCTGCAGTTCACAAGTTGACGCGCAATTGGCTGCGTTCTTCATCGACCCACGAGCCAAGTGATCCACCGTTCAGGGTAATCATATATATGTTATACATTGACTGGCATCGCGCCCCGGCCGTGTGTCTCCCGCGGTTGCCGGATAACACAGCGGCGCGCTTTACCAATCATCAAGCTTTAATATCAATGGTCGTCGCTTGCAACGTTGGGTTTTCCGGGCGAGAGCGTCCATCGCCGCCGCCGCCGCCCTTTAACGGGCATAGACGGGGATATGGCGCACTGCCACGGGCCGTCGCGTCGCTCCTGGGAGTCATCCGCAACGGCAGAGCGTATCGTGGTGCGTGTGTGTCTTTTTACTTCATACGATCGTCTTATTGGGCGGAAGTTCATTGAAAAACCTTTTCGATCGACGGAGCCCTCGCGCAACGCGTAACACACTCAGCATGAAAAAAGGGAACGACGCCGGCGCGATTGATTCAACGCGGAACGGAGACGCGAGACCGAACATTTCTCGCTGCACGTAACAACTTCGCGCCTTCTCGCACGGAAGAACTTTCTTCGTGGCGAGTCGGGGGTTGCTCGGCGATATGCCGCTCGGTCTCTGCTGTTCTCTTCAGTATCCGCGATTGACCGCGCGCTCGCAAACGTTTCCCAGGACAAGCGGTGTGAACGGCAAGAGAGTACACCTCCGCGCTCGAATGTGCCCAAGGACCGCAACTCTGCGGGGGAGCGGCCTAAATAAGGACGACGACGGACTGCCCTTTCCGACCACGCACGTCACGGACACGCGTTACGGCGTGCCACCTTGTGGCCCACAGGGCGGCAACACGCTGTGAACGGGGCG
>OZ020572.1:15263672-15266172 GCA_963971525.1 Cephus spinipes | reverse complement strand
CGACACTCTATGCCCAAAATAACACTCAATCTCCTCTCTTTGCTGCGCCGGCTAAACCTCTCTCTCACGTTACAACGAGAACACAAACTCCGTGAACGAGATATGAGCGTCTCACCAATGCTCCTTTTATAATCGCATGAGCCGGCTTCCTCCCAATCTTTCCCATAATTTTTCTTTCACGTCGCGTACGAGTGCCGTACCGGTAATACACTCTTTTCTCAAGGTATCCCGGACGGTCAAACGCCTGGCGATTTCAAGTTATTATATAGTCGACATCTTTCGAAAGGAGAGCCCATGTTCTTAAAGACTCCCCCGATGGGATAGCAACGGCTCGACTTTGCCACCGTGCGTATCCCCGGTTCTAAAGGTTCTTTCAAACATTCTCACCGTACCCAACGTTAAACGCCAAAGACTTATTAACTTGCCAATGGCCGCATAAGGGGAAAACGGTAGACGTAAATTTCAATAACATTCTCGCTCGGAATCGAGTGAGTTGATGCTCAGTCATGGAGCGCAGCGCACTTTAAAGATTCCGCCGCTAAACCATTACACCGTAGTGTTTACGCCGAATGGCGAGTCACCGCGTAAGGTACATTCGGTCGGAGACACCGTACCGCGGTAATGCTGTGAAGACACGAGTTTCGGAGGGACTAACAGAACACGAGAGAACGATATCAATTGGTACGACCAGAAACAACCATTGGAGACGGCTAATACGCAGAATAGATCCGTGCAAAAGCGCGCTCCGGCTGAACGGCCGACCGTCGTCGACTCGGACTGTTCCCTCCTACTAGTACGACGGGAGGCGAGGAGCGGTCGAGGAGATAGGCGGTTTAACACAGGGTTAAATGGAAGAAACACGCAGCGGCTATACCTGGCGCACTTTCCAAGAGTACAGCAAAACATGCAATCGGCTCTGAGGCTATGATCAACAAGTGCGCGTCCAATAAATAATGGAATGTTATTTGAACAACGCCACGGCGCAGTGGTTGCAAAACAATGAATCTTACACTTCTGCAATAATCGTATACTTCGACGGGGGCATTGCCACGCACATCGAACGAGGAAGTTTCCTCGGTGGAACGCACACGCCCAAGCCCCGCATTGCCGCGTGTCGTACTTAGACATTTTTAGCAAGCCCATTGCAACGCATTCTCTTTGGGGACTCTTCGTTACAAAGCAACTTGTGCCAGTAACTCGATTTTAAGAAGAGCCCCATGCACTGACTATCGCCAAGCGTCGTGCCAAGCGAATACCATCTTTCGATCGCTTCGCCGCCGAGCTACCACTACCCACTCACAGTACCACCGGAGCCGAGGAGCGGTCGAGGAGATAGGCGATTTAACACAGGTTTAAATGGGAAAAAGCACGCAAGCGAGCCTCCCCAAGCGCATTGCCGCGTCTCGTACTTAGACATTTTTAGCAAGCCCATTGCAACGCATTCTCTTTGGGGACTCTTCGTTACAAAGCAACTTGTGCCAGTAACTCGATTTTAAGAAGAGCCCCATGCACTGACTATCGCCAAGCGTCGTGCCAAGCGAATACCATCTTTCGATCGCTTCGCCGCCGAGCTACCACTACCCACTCACAGTACCACCGGAGCCGAGGAGCGGTCGAGGAGATAGGCGATTTAACACAGGTTTAAATGGGAAAAAGCACGCAAGCGAGCCTCCCCAAGCGCATTGCCGCGTCTCGTACTTAGACATTTTTAGCAAGCCCATTGCAACGCATTCTCTTTGGGGACTCTTCGTTACAAAGCAACTTGTGCCAGTAACTCGATTTTAAGAAGAGCCCCATGCACTGACTATCGCCAAGCGTCGTGCCAAGCGAATACCATCTTTCGATCGCTTCGCCGCCGAGCTACCACTACCCACTCACAGTACCACCGGAGCCGAGGAGCGGTCGAGGAGATAGGCGATTTAACACAGGTTTAAATGGGAAAAAGCACGCAAGCGAGCCTCCCCAAGCGCATTGCCGCGTCTCGTACTTAGACATTTTTAGCAAGCCCATTGCAACGCATTCTCTTTGGGGACTCTTCGTTACAAAGCAACTTGTGCCAGTAACTCGATTTTAAGAAGAGCCCCATGCACTGACTATCGCCAAGCGTCGTGCCAAGCGAATACCACCTTTCGATCGCTTCGCCGCCGAGCCACCACTACCCACTCACAGTACCACCGGAGCCGAGGAGCGGTCGAGGAGATAGGCGATTTAACACAGGTTTAAATGGGAAAAAGCACGCAAGCGAGCCTCCCCAAGCGCATTGCCGCGTCTCGTACTTAGAAATTTTTAGCAAGCCCATTGCAACGCATTCTCTTTGGGGACTCTTCGTTACAAAGCAACTTGTGCCAGTAACTCGATTTTAAGAAGAGCCCCATGCACTGACTATCGCCAAGCGTCGTGCCAAGCGAATACCATCTTTCGATCGCTTCGCCGCCGAGCTACCACTACCCACTCACAGTACCACCGGAGCCGAGGAGCGGTCGAGGAGATAGGCGATTTA
>OZ020572.1:15218672-15258672 GCA_963971525.1 Cephus spinipes | reverse complement strand
GCGCGTCAGGGAAGAAGGCACATGTGACCCTACCTTTGTCCGGCCTTTGGCCTCGAGTTCCCTACGAGATTCGCCGCACACCAAGACCACGAGGTCGTCCGCATATGCGACGAAATTACCCTCCACCGACGGAGAGTCCTCAAGTAGCCTGAGAAGGCCGTCGAACATGAGGTTCCAGCACACCGGGCCAAGGACAGAACCTTGCGGACACCCCCTACTGGCGCGCTTGGATACCTCAACCGAATTGCTACGAATGCTAACTTTCCTATCCTCGAAGTAACTGAGAAGAACGTTGAAGACGTTCTTCGGGCAATCGCGCTGCCTAAGGCTATCTAGCACAAGTGGCCACCAGACGTTGTCGAAGGCACCCGAGATGTCGAAGAGCAGCGCAACGACGTATCGCTCCTCGGAGACGGAAACCATACGGCGCAGCTCCACGACGGCGTCCTCCGTCGACCTTCCGGGTGTGAACCCATATTGCCGATCGGAGATCTTCCCAGGGGCCAGCGACGTGCCTGCTAATCTAAGTTTAATCAACTTTTCGAAAAGTTTACCTAGTACGGAGAGGAGACAGATGGGACGGTATGACTTTGGGTCCTTCACGTCCTTGTCCTCGCCCTTTAGGAGGACTCTGAGGGAGCCCTCCTTCCAGGCAGAGGGAAAGACGCCCCACTGAAGGCACCCATTGTACAAACGCACGAACTGACCGGGGATTGCCTTGAATGCGGCCTTTAGCACGCTGACCTCGATCCGATCGGGACCAGGTGCCGTCCTAACCTTGAAAGTCCTAACTGCACCGGCGACCTCCCTTTCGGTAAAGGGAGACGAATCACCGGTCTCGGGCATTTCCCTTGCCCGGTCCCTAATCTCACGCTGTACAGGCGTGTCCTTCTGCTCCCGGTCATCAGGGACGTGAACTTCCAGGAGGGTGCTGGCGGTATCCTCCATACTGATCGTGGAGCCGTCGCCACGCCTGAGAGTGCTGATCACCATCTCAACGCGGAGCTTGCCCGCCTGGTGCTTATAAACAAAGCCCCAGGGCTCCGCGTTGCCGTGCGACGTGACGAACTCCCTCCAGCTAGCGAGCTTCGCCCTCCTCACCTCCCTGCCGTACTCCCGCAGCAGTCTACGGTAAGCCGACATTTTGGTCAGGCGGGAGGCCTCGTCACGCTCCCTCTGAAATTCGCGTCGCTCCCTATACACCGCCTTCTTTCGGACAGTGAGTTCGCGAGTCCACCACGGGTTAGACTTTCTAAACGCGCGTTTTCTAGGCATCGACACCTTGCAGGCTTCCCTAAGGATCACCTCGAGCGTCTCTGCCACCCTAACGACGTCATCGCGAGACGCCAGCGGTAGCACCTCCAGCCTCGACCCCGAGAGGTCTTTCAGGCTCTGGGCAAACAGGTCCCAATCGGCCCGACGAACGTCGAACCTATTGTTCCCTGCAGACCCGTCACTGCCTGCAGCCTTTGGCACCCCCAGCCTGACGTCAACCGAGTTGTGGTCGCTTGTCGTCCACCCCTCCCTCACTTTCCATTCGCCAACGAATTGGCTCATGGAGGGCGAAACCAGGGTCACATTGATGTATGACGATTTCCCGGCCACCATGAAGGTGGGCGGCTGACCCGTGACGTTCACAACCTGAAGCCCAAACGAACGGATAAGCGATTCAAACTGTTCCCCCCTTTCGTCGGTGCTCTGGGGACCCCAGAGTGACGACCTAGCATTAGCATCTACCGCGATCACGAGTCTCTCCCCCCTCAGAGCATGTAGCACCACCCCGAGGTGTCTGAGGTGCTTCTCAATGTCATCAGAGTACTGAAAATAGCACGAGACGACGTAGAATGAGAAGCCGGGGGTCAGGATCTCCGCGCACGCGCAGTGCGGAGAGCTGAGCTGCGAGACGAGAACGATCCCGAAGCTAGGGTTACAAACTGCCACCACTGCCCACGGGGATTGCGTGCAGTCAGCGGCCAGTCTCATACCCATACCTAATCCGTGGAATGCGTAGCTCGCGCCCCGCTTCCGAACGTACGGCTCCTGAAGGAGCAGCACATCCAGTCGCTTGCTGGCTACGAGCTCACGCATCTCTCCCGTAACCACAGTCGAACGACGCATGTTCAGCTGCAGTATCCTAACACCCGTAGCGGTTCCGGATGCCCTCTGTCTAACGACCGTGCACGACGACGCGGGTGCGAGGGCCGACACCTTTTCGGACGCGGACGCGGACGCGGAGGTAACTGACGGCGACGATGGGGTTTGGGGAATCCGCGCGGGACTAATTTCCGCGGTCGCGGTGCTAACTTGCCTAACAATAGCCTCCGAGGCTCCTACCCGTGTACCTAGAGGTCCCGGGACTTCGTCTATCCTAGACAAAACGACGCGAGCAACCCGGATGTTGCTTTCTTGGGACCGTGCCCCGCGGGTGCTGCCGGGCACGGCACGGTGAGGCGCTACCGACGAGACGGAGGCCGCCACCGAGCGCGTAACCCTACGAGCACGCAACCCGACGACGGGACACACCCCGACCTCCCCACTAGCGGTCCCACCCTGCTGAAGGCGCGATGCAAGGCGGGTACTCCTCCTCACTACGTTTTTAATAAAATCCATGAGCGTCCCACGAGTAATGCGGAAGTAACCGTCCGGCACCGCAGAGCCGCGTACGGCGCTAAGCCTAAATACACCGGGGGTTCGGCAGGTGCCCCCGGGTCGGACCGTTCGCGACTGCGTTATTTTTCCCGTCCCCGCAGCCATGCATCGCCTAGGCACGGCACCTACACCAGCGATTCGGGACGCCCTACCCGTCTAAACCTATACTAATGATCCCTACGCTAGCTGAAAATAAAGATAAGATTAAAAAGGCCCCCGGTACCGCCGCTATGGTGGCAGGCCACCAACGCGACGCCCCGGGAGGCCCACCTGAAAGAAAAGAAAGATTAGAACCTGTAAATAAAAGAAGTATTAGTTAATTTGGCCCCCGGTACCGCCGCTATGGTGGCAGGCCACCAACGCGACGCCCCGGGAAGCCCACCTGAAAAGAAAGAAAGAATTAAAACCTGAAAAGAAGAAAGTTATTAATTAGTGGTTGGGGCGGCCCCCGCCCACCGGCCAGGGAAGAAGATGGAAGGAGATAGGCCGACCCCGGGATTGGGAAATAGGAGTAGGATGTCTGACGCGGCCGGGTGGCAGCACTTTGGCTCCAGTACGTCGAGCTGACTGTCGCAGCGGTTTCACCCGCTCGAGCTGTCGACGGACCTTCCTTGCCTCGGTGAATGTCACCCGACCACTCCCAGCCAAGGTTCAGGGGAAAGCCTGCCTTTTCTTGGCCCCACGACTAACCGTAGGCTCGGCACATGTGTAGTTGCCCACACTTTGGGGCGCACGCGTTGTCGAGGCGAACCCCTTAGGGGTCACCTCGACGAGGGCATTTCGAAACCTGCCGCTGCCCCCAAGCCCGCAGCGGTCCGGGGTTCCCTTCTTCCTTATTAAAACCGCACGAGACCGCCCCAGTCACGGAAGGCACGACAAGCGCGGCGCGCGCCCTATGAACACTCAGACACGTGACCATTGCACGCCGGGCCCACGGGCGCACCCCTATATCGGTCTGGACACAAAGGACGCTCTAGCACGCACCGCAGTACGCACCGGGTCCTCGTTCCATCCCATCCTAATCATTTCGAAGGTATGAGCCCTGAGGACACACAGCGCAAGCTCGTTGCTCGCACAGGGTCCACGGGCCCATCCTAATCATTTCGAAGGTATGAGCCCTGAGGACACACAGCGCAAACTCGTTGCTCGCACAGGGTCCACGGGCCCATCCTAATCATTTCGAAGGTATGAGCCCTGAGGACACACAGCGCGAGGCCGTTGCTCGCACAGGGTCCACGGGCCCATCCCTAGTGAGGTGCCCGGCGGGGACCTGATGGCCACACACACCCTTTCTCGCACACCTCGTCTGCAATTAGTTTTCACCGGTTCTTTTTCTTCTTTCCTTTTAACCCGGTTACTTAAGCCCCAACACCACTACAAGGATGCAGACACGTTGGGGAGTAGATAGGGACATTCAATATAAAGGCCCGCCCCTCGAAGGGACGGTAGTAGTTACAGGCCACTCTGGAGAGTCATAACAAATCCCCCACCACTGTCCCCTATGAGTCATGGAGCGCGCCGCGCTGTGTCCCCCGCACCGCACTACGGCGCCACCCCCTCGCCCATGTGGGCTGTTCTCCCCACCGCCACCCTACGCGGCACTTTCCCCACCACGCGGCCCTGGTCCTAAGGCCCAAAACTCAGTAGCAGCGTTGCATAGCCCCAGGGGACGTACCACGGTCGGTAATTATGCATTGACCGCCTGTCGGTAACTTTTTTTAATTACCCTAAGGAGATAAGTGTCCCCGTGGTAAAATAGAACACCGTATTATGTAAGGCCCATTGTGTATATTATAAAAGCTGTAGCGCGTGAATACATTTTCGATTATTACCGTATTGTTGACGCGAATCTACTTTAAGTCGTTATAAACGTATTCTGATTAATTGGTAAGGCCTGGTCCCCCCCGTTTCCCAAGCCGCGTGACTTTAAGAATGTTATGCTCAAGATATTCTCCGAACAATGACGTACTCATGGTTCAGATCGCCTCTGATGAATGTCTTTATCTCAGTGAGAATCCCTGCAGGTGTGCGATGGCGTCGTATAACACTCATTTCCAATGATGAACATCGTGCAGAGGAAAAGATATAGGGAGATCGAGGTGTATGAGACAGAACAAGAAAAAAGTTTTAATTAAAAATATATTATAAGCACATTGCAAGATACATCAATCATACAGGTTTATTAAGAAAATAAGCGTTATGCATGGTTGTTCTGGTCCTCCATGGTGCTCCGCACGAAGGAGAGATACTCGTGGTTATACAGGGAGAGCAGCTCCACTAATAATTGGTAAAGTACCGGTGACCACAGGCCTTTCTTCTCCAGAGTCAGTCGAAGATCGCCCAATATGCTGTCCCTGGAGGAGGCGTCATCTCCGCGACGGTCGAGTTCCGCAATCAGCGTGTCTTTACAGTTGTTAGCACTGTCGGTAATCTCGCGTAGCTTGGTTATTTGCAAGGTTACGCAGCGCAGGACCCTCTGGAGATTGAGGTAGGACACCCTCTTCATCACAACCGTAGGTGTGTATGCCCTAGCTCTTTTAACACCAGAGCTATCGTTGTCCGTAGACATAGGGATTGCAGGTTTGATAATAATTGCCCGCTCACCGTATGAGTACGTGAAGACTAGCTCATGAGTGGCCATGAGAATAGGAGTGTTGAAAGCCTCGGGTACCTCCTTGATGTTATCCTCGGCGATGAAGAATTTGTCGATGACGGGGAAGTGGTCGGTGATGATGGCCCATTCGGTTGGTTCAAACTCCACGCCGGAATAATCTTGATTAACGATGCGTATTACAGGTGATAAGCTTCCCGAACGATTTAGAGAGAGGCCGGTGATCACTTGCTTCGAAAACGATCGGTTTAGACCGTACGCAGTGGGCAGCAGTACTTGCTTCTTGTACATGGTTGTAGTAAATACTATTATACGATCGGTGCGAGGGTCTGAGCAGTACTGTCTAAGGCGATATCTAAAAAGCAGGTCATCGAAATATTGGCGAACATGTCCCCCACCACCGCCACCATAGCCACACCCCGTTTTTATAGGATGCAGCGCACAAAGAGCTTATGGCCATGATACTGCTGATACCGCAGAATGTATCAAAGATGACGAGATGCTGATATCCTATAGCGAGTGATTCACGTGAATCACTGTACTGCTGGGTACATCTGCATCAGCGTTAAGATGATCCTGTGAAAAAGAAAACATGCAGCTGGGGCACGCGCGAGCAGGCAGCGATGTACAGTCTAAGAAAAGCAGTAGAATCATTACAGTGAAAAATTTACCGACAGCTACCGTAGAAAAAAGAAATGGATCGCTACGACGACGACGACGACAACGACTTTTTGAGGCATAGAGATGTGCAGTGGGCGAAGACACGAGCCCTCTATCGGTACGCAAATCCCGAGTACGATCCAAGGAAAGAGGCCGTACGGGAGTGGCTGAGATTGGGGCATTTAACGGGTGTACCGCTAGCCTCAATATACATGACGAAACCGGGAGCACTGAACATTGAAGACATAGGCGTTGATAACCCCGACATGGTCTGTCGTAAGGGTTGGCCGTCGGGTGTAAGACCCGTGATACTACCCGAGCTGTCTATAGCAACGATACTGGATAAAGGACACCATGATTTCACACGCTGTAGTGTAACGCTGGGTTTTATCTGCGATCAGCGTTCTAACGATAGCCCTTACGCGCAGCGCATATGTACCAATGAGTGGTTTGCGAAACATGAATGGTGCATGTCCGACGATAGTAATCCCAAATGCCGCATCACGTATCGGCGCCCTATGGCCAAATCAAAGCTAACGATATTGAGGAAAAGGTGGGGCAGGCCCACACCGGAAGAACTACCGCGTCGTGCACCTATGCGTCTGGAGTCGCAGGCCTGGTTAGCGGCATTCAATCATCTTGAGAGATTACGCGAAAGTTGCGTCACACTGTGGTGTCTGAGGGCTATGCGTGCATACGAGACAGCGCTACGTACTCTGGAGAAACGATGCAGTTTGACAGAGTTTATTGGGTGCGTTACCCTGACGACGCGGGATGGTCCACCGCTCCTACACTACAAGGAATGCCGAACAAGCGTGGTCAGCATGCCTCACGGTCTTTATGCGTACCTGGAGGCACTCGACGATGCGTGGGAAACCTATACACCCCATGATGCTTACAACGATGCGGAGAGGGAACACGCTGAAGGATCGAGCAATTTGACGTACTACGCAATGGACACACGAACAGCATCCCGACGCAACATACGGCATATACGGTGTATGGCAATTTTTCGCGACGAGAGCTGCGAAACACTGCTGCGGGATGACCGTGGCGGAAAAGATATCGGCGTACAGCTTATCGGTGGTGATATCGACGAGTTCGATGCTGTAAAAGATTGGTATGATCTTTTGGTACCAGTCGATTGTAATTGATAAATATAAATAAAGTAAAAAATACCTATGTACACGGCGTAGTATGATTCGTATCTCTAACCCTACACTACGACGATGAGATGCTGATGCAACCTCAAACGGTGCGCGTCAGCAGATCGCTGCAGCTTCCGACGCAACACTTCTATACAGGGTTTTTTTTTTTATCCGTATTATGGATACGTAATATTTCGCGATCGGCGAACGAGCGATCAATAATATGTAATTCATTTTTACGATTAAAACGCTTCTATCCGATTTTTGACGAATAACGCTTCAATAAGAAAGTCGTGCCATTTTTTGCTGATTCAGATGTATCGCATGGTATTGTTTTGAAATTAATATCGCCGTGGCTGTAAGATGTCCGCGGACTGGACGTACCCTGTTTTAGTTCGTATCACGACGTCTTGGCTGATAGTCTGATAACTTACATCAACCACCAGCTCTAAGCAAAGAAAAAAAAATGTCATCTTTGGGGAATATTCGCGATTGTATCCTCGATTTCGTCAGGACACGCCGCTTGAATACCCCTAGAAACCCGAGATTATTTTCACCGGGGTGGTGTCGCGAGTTAAGATATTTCGGTTTTCGCACGTTAACGCGTAGATTAAAAAGTGTGTTTGCCCATTGTTCTCTGCGTGTGCTAGCGAGGGGTCATGAAAGAGGATACTTCAAGAACGATCCGTATATACTCTCGCTAGCCGCAGAGTGTATCAACAAACGCGGAGTGCGCGATAGCCGCATCACCAGGGCTATTATAACCGATCATCGGTTTCACGAAGGTATGTATCTGTCGCTTGCCAGCAAAGCAAAGCACTCTCCTACACAAATTGCCTTTTTTTAAAAAAAAAATAAATCAATTTTACAAGAATTGACGCGCTTTCATCACGAAGTCGTCCCCGAGGAGGAGGAGCAGTTGCTCCTAGGGTGCCTCGATCGTGTAGAGGAGGTTTACTCGGAGCCCCGCACCAGCACGGAGACAGTGATGCAACGTGCTAACGGTAAAACATACTTTTTAAAAAAAAAAGATTACGGCTAATTTACGTTTTATTTTTAAAAAAAGTGGCAGGTCCATCGACAGCGCTGGACATACAGGCGATGGAGGAAGAAGAAGAGGACGAAGAACCGTTCCACGATACGTGGGGTATGCAATAAACAGCATTGGCGACAAACAGTATGAGCCGAATACTCTTTCTTTTGTGTTTAATAATAACAAAAAAATAATAAAAAACTCTTTTTCCAAACGCTAGATGCGGGCGCGCAATATCAGATCGGCGGGGGACCCCTTCTTCGGTCGCAGATTGATGACAACGAAGACGCCGACAACGAGGGAGTGAGCGATAACGACGTGTTACCACCAGGGCATAGGTTTACCGTACAAGCCGAAACGACGCGTCGCATAAATCGGTTCCGATTAGACGGTCGCGAAATAACAATGGCTATCCGGAGGCCGCCCGAAGACCCTGATACAAATACGATATCATGGTTACACGGGGCAGTCAGAGATATACACGCGTACCTCACAAGCTCGTGTACAGCGCGGGACTATATAGGTCTAACGATCAAATCCGACAGTTTTGCGTGTGGGGCAGCATGGGTGTCGTACAGACCGGCTCGAGAACTTCTCGAAAACGATGTGTGGGGTGTGATATCGTCCGTCGCACAAAGCGCCCAGGCATTCCAGATAGATAGGTCTTTTGTCATCGAGTCGTGTATAGTCGAAGTACCGCGGGGTACGGGGCGCGTGCAATTAGCGCACGAATTTGTAAATAAACAATCTATACTGACCATAGCGAATAGCGATAACCTCTGTCTACCTAGATCGCTCGCTGCGGCGATGGTGCACGCTGAACGTGGGGAGGTGCGCTCTGGGGCGTTGCATGAGCGATGGAACGCGGTACGGTGTCAACGGGGTAAATTACAAAAACAATTAGCTCTCGAGCTTGTGACAAGCGCCCGTGTAGACATACCGCCTGATGGTTGCGGTATTCCGGAAATTGATAAATTTCAAAGGCACCTTGCTCAGGATGGTATAGCCATTGTTGTTTACGAGTTTGACAATATAGGCAGCGGCGAGAAACCACTGTACGACGGATCGCAGATAGTCGATAACGCGTACGGTTCAGGGAAACCACAGCAAACGCTCCGCATTCTGTATTATAATAATTCGCAGCATTATCAACCTATTTTAAATATGCGGGGTGCGGTCGGTAGTCGTGGTTTTTGCATACCCTGTAACAAATCTTACACGTACGAGGCAGAGCATAAGTGCTCCCACAAATGCGCTAGATGTTTCGGAAAACCGCCCTGCGATTCGGCTCTCCCCACATTGTGTTGTCGCGAGTGCCATAGGTACTTTTTTGGTCAACGCTGTTTTGATAATCACATAAATACGCTGATTAGTAAACAGAAGGGCAGAGAAAAGAGCGTGTGTCAGGCCATTCGCAGCTGTCCGCAGTGTCTTAGACCTCTTCAAGGAACCTCTCGTAAGCACTCTTGCGATAAGGTGTATTGCAGCGTCTCCAAGAGTGTTAATGACGTTGGACATCGGTGTTACGTCAGACCGGTAAAAAAGGCGCCCGTGGAAAAAAATATTCTGTACATCTTCTACGATTTTGAAACACAGCAGATACAGAAGCTGCCCGGTGACGACGCGGTGCGTATCCACACACCAAACTTGTGCGTCGTTCAGCAAGTGTGTACAGCATGCATAAATGATACAGATCTCGCGAGGGTATGCCCGTCTTGCGGTGTACACGAGTACATCTTCGAAGAGGATCCCGTAAGGCAGTTTGTAGATTTCGCGTGCGATCCTAAAAGAAAATCGTTTCAGAGAGTGATCTGCGTGGCGCATAATGCCAAGGGTTTCGACGCGCAGTTTGTACTACGGTACATCGTGAACCGTAGAAGAAAAAGCCTAAAGCCGCCGATGCTGCTACTCAGCGGTACGAGCATCATAATGATGAAGACGGGGCGTGTAACATTCATAGACAGTCTTAATTATTTTCATATGCCGCTGAGCGCCCTACAGAAAGCCTTCGGCCTCGCGGATGCGGTCGGTTTGAAACAAAAGGGTGTCTTCCCGCATCTGTTCAATACACCTGAGAATCAGCATTATATCGGTCCGTTACCAGCGCTCGAGTTTTATTCGCCCGATACGATGTCGCCGGCTCAGCGTAATCAGTTTTTAGCATGGTACAACGAGCAGTGCTCTGCGGGATACGTATTTAACTTTCGAACCGAGTTTATAGATTACTGTAGATCAGACGTTACCATTATCAGGCAGGCTTGCGTTTCTTTCCGCGAAATGTTTCTTCAGCATGGCAGCGTTTGCCCTTTCTCGGAGAGCACAACCATAGCCTCGGCGTGTTCGAGAGTTTTTCGGAAAAACTTTTTGCGGGATGAACAGATAGCTATTTTACCACCGGGCGGGTACCGATACGGTGACAAACAATCGCGTAAGGCTGTCTTATGGCTTCTTTCGCTGGAGCATCGTTTGGGCTGTGCCATAGTTCACGCAGGGCGCACTCGGGAGTATCGTCTACCGGATGGTACACCCGTCGACGGTTACTACCTGGACGCCACCACAGGTTCGCGACACGTATTCCAGTTTCAGGGTTGTTTCTGGCACGGTTGCCCAAAATGCTATCGTATAAACAGAGATAGTCATTTACACACGGGTGGATCCATGGACGCGCGCTTCGAGAGAACGCAGGCTACGAGCGATAAGATTCGGTATTTAGGTTACGAGCTGACGGAAATTTGGGAGTGCGAATTCGACCGCTGGATAAAAGATTCTGAACAGGCCGCTTTATATAGATCGCTGAATGAGAACCCGCTGGTATCGCAAGCACCGCTCGAACCCCGCTATGCTTTCTTCGGTGGCCGTACAGGAAATACCGTCAGTTTTTACGAAGTCGAGGGGTCTGAGAGGATACATTACGTAGATGTGTGCTCGCTCTACCCCTTCATTTCGAAAACGGGGAAATTCCCTGTAGGTCACCCTACGGTGTACGTGGGCGATGACTGTCGCGAATTAACGGGTGATCGCAACAACATCGATAACGTGGAAGGTTTGATTAAGTGTGTGGTGTTACCACCGCGAGATCTGTATCATCCCGTGTTACCGGTACGCATGCACGGTAAACTGCTCTTCGCCTTCTGTCGTTCCTGTGCAGAGGCCATGCTACAGGGGTCGTGTCCTCACGAGAATCCCGCGGATAGAGTATTCGAAGGGACCTGGGTCGTGGACGAGGTCAAGCGCGCCGTACGTAAGGGGTATGAAATAACGCTGATACACGAAATATGGCAGTATGAGATTACCCAGTACGATCCGACGACACGGACGGGCGGTCACTTTGCCGATTACATAAACACGTTCCTAAAGATTAAGCAGGAAGCTAGCGGCTGGCCGCGCGAGTGTGGCGACGACGACGAGGCCAAAAAACTGTATATAGAGGAGTACGATCGGGTCGAGGGTATTCGTCTGGACCCTGGAAATATAAAATCAAATCCCGGTCTGCGGTCAGTCGCAAAATTATGTTTGAATTCCTTTTGGGGCAAGTTTGGGCAACGCGAAAATCTGCCAAAGACGGAAATTGTAACGACTCGTCAAAAGCTCGTGAGTCTGCTTACGGGTCCGGAGGTCGAGATTACAGGTATTCTGCCCGTAGATGACGAGCTGCTTTACGTCGGTACGCGTAGTACGAACGACGCGTTGATACCCACGGCATACACAAACGTTGTTATAGCTGCGTATACCACGGCTCAGGCGCGTCTGAAATTGTACGACTATCTCGAGAAATTGGATCGGCGTGTACTATATTACGACACCGACTCGTGTATATACGTATCAGGTGGTCGTCACGCCGATAACGCCTACGAGCCACCGCTCGGCAGTCTTTTGGGCGATTTAACGGATGAGTTGGAGTCGTACGGTGTTGGTAGCTATATTACGTCTTTTGTCTCGGGAGGCCCGAAATTTTATGCGTACCGAGTGCGTAAGCCAGACGGTTCTTACGCTGAGGTCTGTAAGGTCAAAGGTATCACGATCGACTACGCTACGAGTCTGGCCATTAATTACAACTGGATACGCTCTTACGTAACAGGAGAGACCAGTGAGCCTGTCGTTTTACACTATGACGCGATACGGCGTACACCGTTTCACGACGTAGTGACGCGTCTGGAATCAAAAACGTGTAAACCGACAGAGCTTCAAAAGCGGCGACGCGACGGTCGTTTCGGCTCTTTGCCCTACGGATTTATGTAATTAATATTACAAACAAAACCTGTATAAATGTATATACATCGCCTGTACAATAATAATAATAAAAACATATTTATTTGAAAAAAAAACCTCTTTATCGATCTATTCCCGAAGACTCCATCAACCCGATCATGTTATTTATTTTTTCAGTGACGCTTCGGACATGCTAGCCGTGCATTATGGCTAGCTATGCGGTTGACACACATACATGCAGACTATTAGCTCACAGGTGCACGATGAGCTCACCCGGACGAGGGGCTAGCAACGTCACCGATAAGAGCTAGCAGGCGCGCGCGACGTCACGAGCCTCACGCGTGTCGCGCGCCCGCCGCGGCCGGGCCCCGCGATGGAAGGGGGAGTGTGTAAAATCCAGCAGTCTCTTTAACAGTATATTCGTAAAGGACACCACCAAATAGCCTCATTTGGCATAATGGACACGCGGTGGAAGCACCCCTGGACGTCGATGGTCTGTGGGCCAACGGGGTGCGGGAAGACGTTTTTCGTAAAGAAATTCCTACGGTACATCGAAGACATGAGCGACGTGCGATTCGCGCGCGTTCTCTTTTACTATGCAGAGTGGCAGGAGGGGTACAGGGAGTACGGGAGCACTATAGAGTTTCACGAGGGACTGCCGCAAAACACAGATTACGGCAACGATCCACGCCCGAAACTCGTCATCATCGACGATCTCATGAGGGAATCGTCCAATAACACGGTGGTCGACCTTTTTACCAAAGGCAGCCATCATAAGAACATCAGCGTTATCTTCATTACGCAGAATCTCTTTCATCAGGGGCCCGGGCAGCGCGATATCTCGTTGAACGCCAACTACATCGTTGTGTTTAAAAATCCGCGCGACAGAGCGCAGATACAGCATCTGGCGAGACAGGTGTTTCCTGAAAATCCGCGCTTCGTGCAGGAAGTCTACCGCGATGCCACCGCCGAACCGCACGGTTATTTACTACTCGATTTGAAGCAGTCGACCCCCGATAACTGCCGCTTTCGCACGAGCGTGTTTCCTTCGGACCCGTTCCACTATGTGTACGTACCGCGAAAGGGTATAAAGGGCGGGTACGCCGATCGAGACGTACCAGTCATTCGGTTGTAATGGTATCCAGCGCACGCTGCTCTATAGGGCGGAAGCACGCCACAGTGTTAAAGGCTATTTGCCACCTGGACAGCAAACAACGCAGCGCCTTGTTACGAGCGGCCGACCCACGCCTCGTCAACTGTATATGCGAATGCGCTCTGAATATCCTTCGCGGTAACGTACCTCTCAAGCCGACTCAGAAACGGCACTTACGAAAACACGCACCGCTGCTGAGACGTTTATCCAGACCAGGTTCGGCAGTCAAAACTAGAAAGCGCCTTATCGTTCAGAGTGGCGGTTTTTTACCTCTTCTGTTAGCACCCATACTGGGTACCGTCATATCAAAACTCATAGGGGGAAGCGGATAGGATATACGCCGAGATGGAGCATGCGAAAAAGATGGTTCTCATTCCTCATGAGAGCGTGAATACCGTGCACCAGCAGTACCACCGTGCAGCGCCTCATACGCATCAGTACAGTCAGGAGGGCATTGACACCGTTAACACCGTACAAACCCCTGGGACCCCCTTAAGCAGATTAGACGCGTCGATGAAGGAGATCCTACACTCGCCGAATTTCATTGACGAGCGCGAAAAGTGGAAGATGTACAATCAGGTGCTGCAGCGTTATCTACACTTCATCGAGGACCTGCGCAATAACGTCGACGAGGATAGGCGCGCCGATAGCGATAACAAGAAGAAAAATAACAATTCTGCGGAGGATAACGCCCGGAACCAGACCACCGATGCTGACGACGACGACATCATTGCCAGTGTACCCCAAAAGTACAGGACTAAGGCGCGGCTCTTACTAGGCAGACTGCGTGGCGCTGGCTCGCGACACATTTCGTGGAGTAAGCAGGGCGTTACGCGTATCGGTGGAACCGTCGTGCAGGACACCAACATCGTTGATTTAATCAATGACGCTATGCGTGAGAGAAAAACGGCGAGACCGGCGGGGAGTCGGCAGTTTGCGCGGTTCCTCCGTACTGCTGGTATACCGCGCGAATTTATTGGCAATCAGCGTCTATGGACGGAGGGGAGCAACACGACGCCTCTCAGTAATCAGCCACGGCGTCGTGTAACAATCGTACCGCGCCAATCGACACGACTCAGAGCTCGTCCACGGAGGAGGAATTTGGCGAGGCGTTTCAGGAAGTGTTTAGAGACTCAGGGGAAGCAGAAGAGGTCGTGGGGAAAAGACATACACGATCCATGTCGGCTAGTACAGCCAACGATACCGAGAAAAAGAAAAGATTAGAATGGTTAAGGCTGCCGTGAAACAGAAGAAGAAGAAGTCGGGTGATGACAGTCTTCTGAGGCGTCTTTATTACACACCAGCAGAACCGTCTTCGTACGCCGGTATCGGTAACCTCGAGCGATCGGTTAAGGGTAGGGTAAAGCGAGATTCCGTCGTACATTGGTTAGAGGCGCAGGACGCGTATACGCTGCATAAGCCCGTACGTCGTACGTTTCAGCGCCGCTCTTACGCCGTCAGCAATATCGACGATGTTTGGGAGGCCGATCTCGTGGACCTTCGCTCGTTGAAGGAGTACAACGATGGTTACACGTATATACTTGTAATAATCGATGTACTCAGCAAATACGCTTGGGTCGAGCCTTTACGCGATAAGTCCGGTGCAACGGTAGCAGCGGCATTCCGGAGGGTTTTGACACGTTGTAAGAATAGGATACCCGTGTACCTACAGACAGACAAAGGTAAAGAGTTTACCAATGGCGTATTGCAGCGTCTGCTCGAGGAGCTCGGCATAGGATTCCGCGTAGCGCGCAGCCCCGACGTAAAGGCAGCTGTCGTCGAACGCTACAACCGTACTCTGAAGGAGCGTATGTGGCGTTACTTTACACATAGAAACACGCGGCGGTACATAGATATTCTTCAGAGCCTCGTGGAATCGTACAACAGGACACGTCACTCTGCGATAAGAATGCGTCCAGTCGACGTAACCATGTATAATGCCGCTACGGCCCGTATGAACCTATCCATGCGATACGCCACAGCGAGCCCGCGTACCCCTAAATACGGTGTCGGTGACCTGGTACGCATCAGTAGCGCTAGGAACCCTTTCGCGAAAGGTTACGAGGGGGGTTGGACTCGAGAGATTTTTAAAATCGTACGCCTAGGTACAACGAGAGAACCACCCGTCTACATCTTAGAAGATCTCGCCGGCGAGGAGATTGACGGTATTTTTTACGAGGAGGAGCTCGTTCGAGTCCGCAAGGACCTCGCAAAGGACACGTTTCTCGTCGACCGTGTTATAAAACGAAGCGGCCGTGGGAAAGCCCAAAAAGTACTGGTCAGCTGGGTCGGTTACCCCGAGAAATTTAATTCGTGGATACCGGCTGCCCGCTTAAAGAACAATGAAGGGCCAATTTTATCACGTTCTATCCAGTAACAGCAGTATGTCGTACTATCCCGAAAATAAAACTACCAGTTTTACCACGCATCTACCGCATCAGATCGATTTACACGGGGCATGGGCTGTTGCTCTGGTCGAAATACAGATCCCTATGACCTTTCTTCACGTGCCCGCAGCGTTAAAAGACTGGGATCACGTGGGCATTGTCACCACCCGCACCAAACCGCGGAAGAACCACAAAGAACCGATAGTGGGTCTTATGATAACGGGTTCTAACGTGGCGCACGGTGTTTATGACGACGTAAAGACACTCGTTGACGAAATAAACGCTACCAGGGCTATGAAGGGCCGTCTGCAATTAGAGCTCTGTAGAGGCGGTTACGCTAGCGTATCGCTAGTCTCTACCGATAACGATCTAGACGACCCACACGAACTGAGACTCTGCCGGTCTCTGGCGCGCATCCTAGGTTTTCCCGAATCGGTCGTGGTATCGAAAGCACAACCCGTTGTGATGGCCGATCAGCCGATTAGCCTGATCAACGCCCTACCTAAGATGCTTTTTGTTTACACCGATGTCCGCGAGCCGTATATCACCGGAGACGTCCAAACACCCTTGCTTCGTGTGGTTCCCCTGCAAACGGATAACAAATACGCTTACGCAGCCATGAAAGTGCTCTCGTTTTCACCGTTAAAGTATATACCGCTGCTCCGCACGACTTTTCAAACGATCGACATCGATATAAGAGATCAACTAGGCGAACCTATACCATTCGAATCAGGGACGCTCTCCGTAACACTACACTTTAAACGGCTAGACTGATGGCTCATTACACCGACTACTACGAGTCGCAGATCGGTGGGGGATATTCCACGAAATTTCGGGTATTCGCGGGGTCGCCTTATCAGCGAGGACATGGTATTGGTAGCTTTCTCGGTGGTCTGTTTCGGCGTGTGTTACCTTTGCTATCGAGAGGAGCCCGAGCCGTCGGTAAGGAGGCGGTGCGCGCGGGCATGAATATCTTGACGGACGTCAGCGAGCGCGGCGCTCCGTTGAAACAGGCGTTTCGCACCAGGGCCACCGAATCGGGTATGAATCTTAAACGTAAGGCGGAGGCGAAAATTGACGAGCTCATGAAAGGATCGGGCTATAAAGCTGTAAAACGACCACGCGGAACCCACTCTATCATCGGCGTCGCTGGAAGGAGCATCGCCTCAAGAACTGCTAACAAGCGTAAGAGGCGTACGGGGAAGAAGGCTGCTCCGCGTCGAAAAAAAAAAGTAGTAAAAAAAATATAGTCAAAAACCAAGAAACCCAAAAATCGTCGTAGGATCGCTAGTAAAAAAGTAAAGCGGAGTGTGCTGGATATCTTCTCCTAAACGCTACCTCTATCATGGCCCTTCTACACGCACACTCCTGTGAGTGTATGAAATCGGAGCTCGAGCTCTTTACACTGCCACCGACACAGACCACTATGGAGAGCGCGCAGTGGGTACACTACAAGCCCATTTCATCGCTGACCGATGACTCGCCCATTGAATTTGACGTACCGGGTAACGGCGACGAGTACCTCGATCTAGCACACACCATGCTGAGTTTACGCGTGCAGCTACGATCCAAGGATGCGCTAGCCCCTGACGCTCTGAGCAAAGCAGCCCCTGTTAACAATCTTCTACACTCGCTGTTCAATCAGGTAGACGTGTTTCTTAATCAGAAACTCGTATCACCGCCTAATAACGCGTACGCTTACAGGGCTTACATAGAGACGCTATTAAATTATGGGCCAGCCGCCAAGGGGTCCCACCTCTCGAGCGTGCTCTGGTACGACGACACGCCCGGTCATATGGACGATACAGCGGGCAAGAATATGGGTCTCGTGAATAGGCAGGCGTTCGTCGGTAAAGACAAGACGGTCGATCTGATTGGGCATTTGCATTGCGATGTGTTTAACCAGGAAAAATTTTTATTAAATGGTGTTGAGCTCCGTTTGCGCCTCGTACGCACGAGAGACGGTTTCTCCCTCATGGATCCAAAGAGCGAGTGTTCTTTACATATAACGGAGGCCACACTCCTCGTCAGACGCGCCAAAATAAGCCCCGGTATTCTAATTGCTCATTCTAAAATGCTATCAAAGACAACTGCAAAGTATCCGCTTACGCGTGTAGAGGTCAAGGTGCTGACGATGCATGCCGGTTTGCACGGTGGCACTATGGACAATGTGATTCTCGGCCAATTACCTAAGCGTATTATAATAGGCTTCGTCGATAACAAGGCATTCAATGGCAACTATCAACTCAACCCGTTCAATTTTAAAAACTATTGTATTAATTTCCTATCGCTGTACGTCGACGGTGTTCAAGTACCCTCGAAAGCATTGCAGACAGATTTCGGCAAAGCCGGCCTTTACGTGGACGCGTATCATACCCTCTTTAGTGGTACGGGTATACACTTCCTCAACGAGGGTAATTCGATATCTAGGAACGCTTACGCAGACGGTTACTGCCTGTTCGTTTTCGATCTTACACCCGATCTCTCGGCAAACAGCAACACCCACTGGAACCTGATCAAGCACGGTAGTGTACGAATTGAGGTACGCTTCGACGATCCGTTGGCCACCACCGTGAACTGTATCGTATACGCCGAGTACGATAACGTTCTTGAGATCGACGCCTCGCGTCAGATCGTCGTAGATTACGGCGGCTAAACAATCGAAGAAAATACATAGGTCAGCAATTTGGGGTATGCGTCATCGTCTTTTTTTGTGCACTCGGTATCGCCTGTGATCGGCAGCATCGCCGTTAGTTTCTCGTTGAACGCCTTCGAGTTAGCACCGCAGCGATGGATTTCGTGATCGAGATTGAGTACTTCAAAGACTCCGAGGGACGTCTGGCGCCGAAGGAGATCGGCGTCGTGGCTGTGGAAAGAAAATACATAGGCCACTGGATCGTTTCACCGCCCTGCGATTTCAACGAATTACCACCGGCGATCAGAAGCGAGGACAACACCATGACTCGCTATCGACACGGTCTAGAGTGGTTCGACGGTGGTGTGACGTACAAACAGCTATACAACAATCTCCGAAATATTGCCGGTATTTCGCGGAGCATATACACGCGGGGTCCGGAGAGCGTACTTTTTCTGCAGACCGTTATGGCAAGGGAAGTTATAAATTTGGATGAAACCCCCGATAACTCACCATACGAGGACTTCCCACCGAATCGTGACCATTACGAGTGTATCGTTCACGCCTGTAAGGAGAGCCGGGGATCGTTCACCTGCGCTCTTAACAACGCATTGCGTCTTGAATTCTGGCTTCGAAATAACGGACCGCATATATGAACACGCTAGACCTTTACCTTGGCCTTCGCGGTATATCGGAGCATACGACGGGTGTCTACGCAGCTGATAGAATACCCCGAAGCTGGTCGAAACCCGCTGCGATTATCGCCAACACGGACGATCATACGAAGCCAGGAGCACATTGGGTTGCCATGTACGTGGACGCTGACGGAGACGGCTACTACTTTGACAGCTACGGATTACCACCGCTGAATCATCACCACGCATCGAGACTCCGACGGAACTGCCGATCCTTCCGATGGAACACCCAGCAGCTTCAGAGCGAGACGTCAACGGTGTGCGGCCAATTCTGTATGATGTTTCTACACTACCTCTCCTCCGGCTTCGGGATGCATGCCTTCCAGAATGTGTTTAGTGCTGATTTGCGGAAAAACGATAGAATTGCCCAAGAGTACTACGACGCTTTTGTGCGCAAAAAGCGTTTGGCTGATCGCCGGTATGCGCACGATAATAAGATCTATGGTGGCGGTGGCGGTGGTAGGATACAATATTCCCGGTGTAAATACGGATACACGTGTTAAGACCTGTTTTATGAAAAGGTGCGTGGTCTGGGCATTTAATTATATAAATTAAAGATATAATTTTGCTATTTTTTTTTTTATTATAAGCGTCATATAGTAGTAGTAGTAGTGGTGTGGTAATAATATAGTAGTAGTAGCGAATAAAATTAAAATAATGTATAATAATAGTAACAATAATAAGTATATGTAAGACAATAGCGAGTAAGTTTAATAATAGGTTGTAAGCAATAATAAGTAAATAAGTATGTAAGTAAAAAAAAAAAAACGTATAATAATAAATGTTAATACTCTATTTTTTTTTTTACGATCTAAACTAACCTAATTGGTCCTAACCTAACATCCCCGTACCCATATCTCAGCAGGGCAGCCCTATGCCCATCGTAATATAGTACGCATCCCGGGCATTCACCGGGTGCGTGCTCGCGAAATACACTCCGCGCACAAGTCGTGCAACGGCCCACATTGAATACCATTTGTGTATTCAATAATAACAAATGTAGGCTGTGGACCGTGAATGCATCCTGCTCGTGCGCGGGTAGCGCGAGCACGCACTCGCTGCATAACTCCTCTTCCCGGGATGCGTAAATGTATCCATAAAGACAGCGGCTCTCATGCATGGCATCATAGAACTCATCGGTCAGTCCGGGCGATGGGGTTCCTCTATCGTCGTCGCCTACGCCGTCTTCACCCCCTTCAAATGCCATTCGTGGTGCCATTTCTAGAAACAAAAGGTAAAAAACGAGGGTAAAACTACGGATTACAAAAAAAACACACACACACCCACACATGCATATATGTACATGGCTCACAATTATATTCGGGGTGGAGGAGGAACTTCTGCAAGCCCCTGCCTCAATAGCACCTCCCGGTTATCGCAGAAGTATGCGATACATGCTATACAGTCACCGGGTGCATACGCGCGCAGCACACACCGAGCACAGCGTACACAGATGCCCGCACGCAGATGTATTGCGGGGTCAATCTTTAAGTGGTGAATTACATGGGGCGTAAACTGAGGCCTGTGCTCGGCGGGTTGCTCACGCATGCACCCGTAGCATAACCCCGACCCCGCACCCCGCACGTAAACACACCCGAACAAGCACTGCCCTTCGTGAAAGGGGGCAAAGAACGCATTACGGGGCGGCGGTATTCCGTCAAGCAGCGGCCCCTCAAATGGTCCTTCGCCCCCCTCGGGCGGCGTATCCGGGCGCCTTGGGGCCATAATCTGTAATATTTAAGTTTTTTTAAAATAAATATGTTTAAGACAAACACTGTAGACTTAAAATTATTACACTTACCGGTCTAGTTAGTTTTATGTCGGATATCTGATGTCCGTCTGATATAGTTGCTAGGTTGATAGGTTGATGGCTGTCTAGAAGTAAAGGAAAAGATAACGGCTATAAAAAACTTTTTTTTTTTAAAAAAATCAAATAATATACTAAATAAATATATACGCTGTTATACGTACCACTCTTTGTTTTTTTTTATACCCTATAGGCTGTGTGTCTACCCTATAGACGACAGGCTGACGGTTCGTCTAGAAATAAACGAAAAGATAACAGATATATAAAACCTTTTTTTTTTTTTTTTTTAATCAAATATACTAAATAAATATATACGCTATTATACATACCACTTTTTAAAAAATACGCGCTGCGTATGTGTTCTCGACTTTTACTTCGCTATCACTATCACTTCACTCTTTTTTTTTTCTACTCTTGCTGTATGGGCCCTTGTCACCACGGTAATGACAGGATGCTGCGAGGGCTGCTCACAGGTAACCATCTTTTTCCCCACCATGGCCCTTATTTTTTGCATAGTTGCACATAAGAGATATCCGTAGTAGGGGTTTACGCTGGCCGAGATTTCATATGGCTGGTCAGGACAGTGGTACCCCCCTCTACGCCAGCCGTATTTGCGCATCCTTCGCTACATTGAGCGAAAGAAGGGCACCATCATTCCAACATTTACGTGGTATGTGGAGGATTCACCCCAAGCAAAGTATTAGGGGCTGGATAGCCACCCGTCACTAGCTAAAGGTATCGAAAAAACGCATCGCCAAAACGGGCGATACTTGTATAATATAAGGTATTTCTTAAAAAAAGAACCGTGTTCTATTTTACCACGGGGACACTCTTAGGGTAATTAAAAAAGTTACCGACCGGTGGTCAGTGCATAATTACCGACCGTGATATGCCCCTGGGGACATACAACACCGCTGCTACTGAGTTTTGGGCCTTAGGACCAGGGCTGCGTGGTGGGGGGAGTGCCGCGTAGGGTAGCGGTGGGGAGAGCAGCCCACATGGGCGAGGGGGTGGCGCCATAGTGCGGTGCGGGGGGTCAGAGCGCTGCGCGATCCATGACTCATAGGGGCCAGTGGTGGGGGATTTGTTATGACTCTCCAGAGTGGCCTGTAACTACTGACGGTACCTATGCTCCCTCGCACCATTATGGGCATACGCAGCATCTTTCTCAGTCCATCCACTACCCACCTACGCCATGTCATAAGAAACGGGCCCAGGAAAAATCCAGCAGCGCCCGCGGGCGGATGCGCGGGGTGGACGGTTTAGTCACGTCGTGTCACCGAATTTTCCAGCGTCAACCGGAGGCTCGGTGGCACTGCGTGTCCACGGGGAACCTCGGGGTGGCCCGTCCACTTCGTCCCGACCTGGACTCTCGCTCTGACCCTCATTTCGAAGGAGAAGGAATGGGGATTAGGTATTTAGGATGGGAAGGGGAAAGGAAGCCGAGCGGAATGCTCGGCGCGGGCAGTCCACCAAAGTGAACACCCGCAGGGCGCATTGCCACTCGCCCTCGACAAAGCAGCTGGGGCCCTCCGGAGGAGGGTCACACAAAACCGCCTCGCCACTCGGGAGATGCGACAATTAAGGTCTGGAACCCGGTTCGACACACTGTTACGAGCACGTTGAGCTCGCCGGGTCGACCGGTCCCGTCTGAAGCTGAGTTCGACTCTCTGTCGCGAGCACGTTTCTCGCCGGGTCGACCAGCCTCATTAGGGCCCGGAACGGCTCGACACACTGACACAAGCTCGCAGAGCTCGTCGGGTCGACCAGTTCCATCCCTTGTTTCGGTATAGGGAGTTGAGCCCCCCATACCTAGTCCGAGATTCGTTATTCCCTGGCTTTTTCTTCTTTCCTTGTGCAACCAGGTACTAAGCCTCTACCCCACGACAAGGATTCAGACCTGTAGAGGAGTAGATAGGGACAGTTAATGTAAAGGCCCGCCCCCCGAAGGGACGGTACCTATGCGACCTCGCCCATACGGGCACACGCTACAAACTACCATCCACTACCCAGCAGCAACCATGCCAGGAGAAGCGCGCCAGGAAAAATCCAGCAGCGCCTGCGGGCTTATGCGCAGAGTGGGCGGTTTGGTCACGGCGTGTCACCGGTTTTCCAGCGTTAGCCGGAGGTTCGGTGGCACCTCGTGTCCACGGGGAACCACGGGGAGGCCCGCCCACCGTGTCCCGACCCGGACACACGCTCTGACCCTGTTGTAGGGCGAAAGGATTGGGATGTGGTGGTGAGGGGTTGAAAGTTTATGGTGGTGAAATGAATTGGTGATTGATGAGGTGAAATGAGGGTGAATGATGAATGAAATCGGGCCCGCTCGACAGCCGGTACGACTCTGCCTTGCGGACCCGGCCTACCCGGATTTGCGAAGACCGAGGTGAAACCCCTAAACCGCCCGGTTGCGCGGGTGGCCCGCGAAGGTTGCGGGTCCGCGCCCCCGTTCCCGAAGACTCCGACTGTCCCCGGGTGGGCAGCCCCAGAAGCTGATACCGACGCGGCGCTGACGAACTTGCAGTCGGCCCAGGGAATAATCCTCTCGGCTCATATGATTTGCCTACCTACCCGGAGAGTGCCTTGATCGGAAGGCACTCGCTACAGAAATCCGCGAATAGATTGAACAGCTCGGGGGTGGACACAAGACTACGCGCCACCCGCGGCCATTCCCACGCAACGTCTCCTACCGCGTTTTCTATCGCGTCCCGCAGAGCTACTCTCTGTGGGCTGAATTCGGCGCAACCTAATATAAAATGCGAAGCCGTGTCCAACCCTCCACCACAGCCACAGTCCCCGCCATCGGCAAGTCCCAGGCGCGCCAGGCGCTCCCGGAAATCACCGTGGCCCGTCAGGACCTGCGTCACGCAGTGGCTGGGCCGGACCCAGCGCGCCGCCGCGAGCCTATCCTGTACATCAGGGAAGAAGGCACATGTGGCCCTACCTTTGTCCGACGCCGCCCAGTCGGACTGCCACAAGCGCACTGCCTCCTCCCTGATTTCTTCGTACGCGACCCGTTTGCTCTGCGTGCCCAGAACAACTACCTGCCCGATCTCGGCGTCCTTCGCTACTCTAATCTGATACCTAGCGCGGTATTCGCGAAGCAAAATGTCGACGGGAAGCACGCCCGCGACAACGCACAAGGACGGCCCCGATGCCGTGCGATAAGCGCCTGTTACCGAGATGAGCGCCCGGCGCTGCATCGACCTCAAGACCCTCAGGTCGCCCTGCGAGCAAAGGTCGGCCCATCCCGCGGCCGCGTATGCGACTGTCGGAACGAACACGCCCCGATATATCGCCAAGAGCGACCCGAAACGAAGGCCCCACAGGGCTCGCGCCAGTCTACCGAGTTTGCTAAACAGCGACCCGACCTTGCCGCTGAGATACCTAACATGGGAGCTTACTCCCATTCCTCTATCAAAATGGACGCCGAGATATTTCACGGTGCTTTTAAACTTAATACTGGATTCCCCTAGCCGGATGGTCGGCGGCCTATCACTAAGTTTCGCTTTAGTGGCCCTAACTGCTTTACGTTTCCTATCCGGACGCGCTCCTCCCCGTCTTCCTATGGGGGCCCGCTTTATAAAATCTTCTTTCAGCACGATTGCCTCCGTTTTGGTCTTCGAGACCTCTAACTTGGCTACCTTGCACCAACCTTGAATAAGGTCAACTATCGCCTGGCCTTTGGCCTCGAGTTCCCTACGAGATTCGCCGCACACCAAGACCACGAGGTCGTCCGCATATGCGACGAACTTACCCTCCACCGACGGAGAGTCCTCAAGTAGCCTGAGAAGGCCGTCGAACATGAGGTTCCAGCACACCGGGCCAAGGACAGAACCTTGCGGACACCCCCTACTGGCGCGCTTGGATACCTCAACCGAATTGCTACGAATGCTAACTTTCCTATCCTCGAAGTAACTGAGAAGAACGTTGAAGACGTTCTTCGGGCAATCGCGCTGCCTAAGGCTATCTAGCACAAGTGGCCACCAGACGTTGTCGAAGGCACCCGAGATGTCGAAGAGCAGCGCAACGACGTATCGCTCCTCGGAGACGGAAACCATACGGCGCAGCTCCACGACGGCGTCCTCCGTCGACCTTCCGGGTGTGAACCCATATTGCCGATCGGAGATCTTCCCAGGGGCCAGCGACGTGCCTGCTAATCTAAGTTTAATCAACTTTTCGAAAAGTTTACCTAGTACGGAGAGGAGACAGATGGGACGGAATGACTTTGGGTCCTTCACGTCCTTGTCCTCGCCCTTTAGGAGGACTCTGAGGGAGCCCTCCTTCCAGGCAGAGGGAAAGACGCCCCACTGAAGGCACCCATTGTACAAACGCACGAACTGACCGGGGATTGCCTTGAATGCGGCCTTTAGCACGCTGACCTCGATCCGATCGGGGCCAGGTGCCGTCCTAACCTTGAAAGTCCTAACTGCACCAGCGACCTCCCTTTCGGTAAAGGGAGACGAATCACCGGTCTCGGGCATTTCCCTTGCCCGGTCTCTAATCTCACGCTGTACAGGCATGTCCTCCTGCTCCCGGTCATCAGGGACGTGAACTTCAAGGAGGGTGCTGGCGGTATCCTCCATACTGATCGTGGAGCCGTCGCCACGCCTGAGAGTGCTGATCACCCTCTCAACGCGGAGCTTGCCCGCCTGGTGCTTATAAACGAAGCCCCAGGGCTCCTCGTTGCCGTGCGACGTGACGAACTCCCTCCAGCTAGCGAGCTTCGCCCTCCTCACCTCCCTGCCGTACTCCCGCAGCAGTCTACGGTAAGCCGACATTTTGGTCAGGCGGGAGGCCTCGTCACGCTCCCTCTGAAATTCGCGTCGCTCCCTATACACCGCCTTCTTTCGGACAGTGAGTTCGCGAGTCCACCACGGGTTAGACTTTCTAAACGCGCGTTTTCTAGGCATCGACACCTTGCAGGCTTCCCTAAGGATCACCTCGAGCGTCTCTGCCACCCTAACGACGTCATCGCGAGACGCCAGCGGTAGCACCTCCAGCCTCGACCCCGAGAGGTCTTTCAGGCTCTGGGCAAACAGGTCCCAATCGGCCCGACTAACGTCGAACCTATTGTTCCCTGCAGACCCGTCACTGCCTGCGGCCTTTGGCACCCTCAGCCTGACGTCAACCGAGTTGTGGTCGCTTGTCGTCCACCCCTCCCTCACTTTCCATTCGCCAACGAATTGGCTCATGGAGGGTGAAACCAGGGTCACATCGATGTACGACGATTTCCCGGCCACCATGAAGGTGGGCGGCTGATCCGCGACGTTTACAACCTGAAGCCCAAACGAACGGATAAGCGATTCAAACTGTTCCCCCCTTTCGTCGGTGCTCTGGGGACCCCAGAGTGACGACCTAGCATTGGCATCTACCGCGATCACGAGTCTCTCCCCCCTCAGAGCATGTAGCACCACCCCGAGGTGTCTGAGGTGCTTCTCAATGTCATCAGAGTACTGAAAATAGCACGAGACGACGTAGAATGAGAAGCCGGGGGTCAGGATCTCCGCGCACGCGCAATGCGGAGAGCTGAGCTGCGAGACGACAACGATCCCGAAGCTAGGGTTACAGACAGCCACCACTGCCCACGGGGATTGCGTGCAGTCAGCGGCTAATCTCATACCCGTACCTAATCCGTGAAATGCGTAGCTCGCGCCCCGCTTCCGAACGTACGGCTCCTGAAGGAGCAGCACATCAAGTCGCTTGCTGGCTACGAGCTCATGCACCTCTCCCGTAACTACAGTTGAACGACGCATGTTCAGCTGCAGTATCCTAACACCCGTAGCGGTTCCGGATGCCCTCTGTCTAACGACCGTGCACGACGACGCGGGTGCGAGGGCCGATACCTTTTCGGACGCGGACGCGGACGCGGGGGTAACGGATGGCGACGATGGGGTTTGGGGGAAGGGCGCGGTACTAATTGTCGCGGTCGCGGTGCTAACTTGCCTGACATTAGCCTCCGGGGCTCCTACGCGTGTACCGAGAGGTCCCGGGACCTCGTCTATCCTAGCCAGAACGACGCGAGCAACCCGGATGTTGCTTTCTTGGGACCGTGCCCCGCGGGTGCTGCCGGGCACGGCACGGTGAGGCGCTACCGACGAGACGGAGGCCGCCACCGAGCGCGTAACCCTACGAGCACGCAACCCGACGACGGAGACTTCCCCGACCTCCCCACTAGCGGGCCCACCCGGCTGAAGGCGCGATGCCAGGCGGGAACTCCTCCTCACGTTTTTAAGAAAAGAATTCATTTTGATTCCCACGAGTGTTGCGGAACTAAACGTCCAGCGCCGCAGAGCCGCGTACGGCGCTAAGCCTAAATACACCGGGGGTTCGGCAGGTTCCCCCGGGTTGGACCGTTCGCGACTGCGTTATTTTTCCCGTCCCCGCAGCCATGCATCGTCTAGGCACGGCACCTACACCAACGATTCGGGACGCCCTACCCGTCTAAACCTATACTAATGATCCCTACGCTAGCTGAAAGAAAAATGTGATTAAAAAGGCCCCCCGGTACCGCCGCTATGGTGTCAGGCCACCAATGCGACGCCCCGGGAGACCCACCTGAAAGAAAAGAAAGATTAGAACCTGTAAAGAAAAGAAGTATTAGTTTATTTGTCCCCCGGTACCGCCGCTATGGTGGCAGGCCACCAACGCGACGCCCCGGGAAGACCACCTGAAAAGAAAGAAAGAATTAAAACCTGAAAAGAAGAAAGTTATTAATTTGTGGTTGGGGCAGCCCCCGCCCCCGGCCCCCGCCCATAGGCCAGGGGAAGGAGACGGAAGGAGATAGGCCGCCCCAGGGATTGGGAAATGGGAGTAGAATGGCTGACGCGATCGGGTGGCAGCACTTTGGCTCCAGTACGTCCAGCTGACTGTCGCAGCGGTTTCACCCGCTCGAGCCGCCGACGGACCTTCCTTGCCTCGGCGAATGTCACCCGACCACTCCCAACCAAGGTTTAGGGGAAAGCCCTCCCTTTTTTGGCCCCACAACTTACCATGGGCTGGGCACATGGGCGATTGCTCACCCTTTAGGGCGCCTTCGAACTTGCCGCTCGCCCGCGGCCTATCGCAGCAGGGGTTCCCTCCCTCGTTTGAAGAGAACCACACAACACCACCTCAGCCGCAAGAGACGCAACAAGAAAAGTTCAGGGCTCACAGCCGACCTTCTCAGCGGGCGCACGACGCCCGCCGGGTCCGGAAGGGCCCATCCCTTTATCACTCATTATCAAACTTGCCGCTCGCCCGCAGCCTAAGGCGGCGGGGGCTCCCTCCCTCGTTTGAAGAGAACCGCACAACACCACCCCGGCCGCAAGAGATGCGACAAGCAGGGACTGAGCCCAAAGACACTCTGACGCGAGCCACCTGGCACTCGCCGGGTCGATAGGGCCCACCCCTTCTCGGTGCGGAGGCCCAAGCACCCCCACACCACGTCTGCGTTAGTTATTCCCCGGCTTTTTCTTCTTTCCTTGTGCAACCGGGTACTAAGCCTCTACACCACGGCAAGGTGCAGACCTGTAGAGGAGTAGATAGGGACAGTTAATGTAAAGGCCCGCCCCCCGAAGGGACGGTACCTGTGCGACCTCACCCATACGGGCATACGCTACAAACTACCATCCGCTACCCAGCGGCAACCATGCCAGGAGAAGCGCGCCAGGAAAAATCCAGCAGCGCCTGCGGGCTTATGCGCAGAGTGGGCAGTTTAGTCACGGCGTGTCACCGGGTTTCCAGCGGTAGCCGGAGGTTCGGTGGCACCTCGTGTCCACGGGGAACCACGGGGAGGCCCGCCCACCGTGTCCCGACCCGGACACACGCTCTGACCCTGTTGTAGGGCGAAAGGATTGGGATGTGGTGGTGAGGGGTTGAAAGTTTATGGTGGTGAGATGATTTGATGATTTATGAGGTGAAATGAGGGTGAATGATGAATGAAGTCGGGCCCGCTCGACAGCCGGTACGACTCTGCCTTGCGGACCCGGCCTACCCGGATTTGCGAAGACCGAGGTGAGACCCCTAAACCGCCCGGTTGCGCGGGTAGCCCGCGAAGGTTGCGGGTCCGCGCCCCCGTTCCCGAAGACTCCGACTGTCCCCGGGTGGGCAGCCCCAGAAGCTAATACCGACGCGGCGCTGACGAACTTGCAGTCGGCCCAGGGAATAATCCTCTCGGCTCATATGATTTGCCTACCTACCCGGAGAGTGCCTTGATCGGAAGGCACTCGCTACAGAAATCCGCGAGTAGATTGAACAGCTCGGGGGTGGACACAAGACTATGCGCCACCCGCGGCCATTCCCACGCAACGTTTCCTACCGCGTTTTTTATCGCGTCCCGCAGAGCTACTCTCTGCGGGCTGAATTCGGCGCAACCTAAGATAAAATGCGCAGCCGTGTCCAATCCCCCACCACAGACACAGTCCCCGCCATCGGCAAGTCCCAGTCGCGCCAGGCGCTCCCGGAAATCACCGTGGCCCGTCAGGACCTGCGTCACGTAGTGGCTGGGCCGGACCCAGCGCGCCGCCGCGAGCCTTTCCTGCACGTCAGGGAAGAAGGCACATGTGGCCCTACCTTTGTCCGACGCCGCCCAGTCGGACTGCCACAAGCGCACTGCCTCCTCCCTGATTTCTTCGTACGCGACCCGTTTGCTCTGCGTGCCCAGAACAACTACCTGCCCGATCTCGGCGTCCTTCGCTACTCTAATCTGATACCTAGCGCGGTATTCACGAAGCAAAATGTCGACGGGAAGCACGCCCGCGACAACGCACAAGGACGGCCCCGATGCCGTGCGATAAGCGCCTGTTACCGAGATGAGCGCCCGGCGCTGCATCGACCTCAAGACCCTCAGGTCGCCCTGCGAGCAAAGGTCGGCCCATCCCGCGGCCGCGTATGCGACCGTCGGAACGAACACGCCCCGATATATCGCCGAGAGCGACCCGAAACGAAGGCCCCACTGGGCTCGCGCCAGTCTACCGAGTTTGCTAAACAGCGACCCGACCTTGTCGCTGAGATACCTAACATGGGAGCTTACTCCCATTCCTCTATCAAAATGGACGCCGAGATATTTCACGGTGCTTTTAAACTTAATACTGGATTCCCCTAGCCGGATGGTCGGCGGCCTATCACTGAGTTTCGCTTTAGTGGCCCTAACTGCTTTACGTTTCCTATCCGGACGCGCTCCTCCCCGTCTTCCTATGGGGGCCCGCTTTATAAAATCTTCTTTCAGCACGATTGCCTCCGTTTTGGTCTTCGAGACCTCTAACTTGGCTACCTTACACCAACCTTGAATAAGGTCAACTATCGCCTGGCCTTTGGCCTCGAGTTCCCTACGAGATTCGCCGCACACCAAGACCACGAGGTCGTCCGCATATGCGACGAACTTACCCTCCACCGACGGAGAGTCCTCAAGTAGCCTGAGAAGGCCGTCGAACATGAGGTTCCAGCACGCCGGGCCAAGGACAGAACCTTGCGGACACCCCCTACTGGCGCGCTTGGATACCTCAACCGAATTGCTACGAATGCTAACTTTCCTATCCTCGAAGTAACTGAGAAGAACGTTGAAGACGTTCTTCGGGCAATCGCGCTGCCTAAGGCTATCTAGCACAAGTGGCCACCAGACGTTGTCGAAGGCACCCGAGATGTCGAAGAGCAGCGCAACGACGTATCGCTCCTCGGAGACGGAAACCATACGGCGCAGCTCCACGACGGCGTCCTCCGTCGACCTTCCGGGTGTGAACCCATATTGCCGAACGGAGATCTTCCCTGGGGCCATCGACGTGCCTGCTAATCTAAGTTTAATCAACTTTTCGAAAAGTTTACCTAGTACGGAGAGGAGACAGATGGGACGGTATGACTTTGGGTCCTTCACGTCCTTGTCCTCGCCCTTTAGGAGGACTCTGAGGGAGCCCTCCTTCCAGGCAGAGGGAAAGACGCCCCACTGAAGGCACCCATTGTACAAACGCACGAACTGACCGGGGATTGCCTTGAATGCGGCCTTTAGCACGCTGACCTCGATCCGATCGGGGCCAGGTGCCGTCCTAACCTTAAAAGTCCTAACTGCACCGGCGACCTCCCTTTCGGTAAAGGGAGACGAATCACCGGTCTCGGGCATTTCCCTTGCCCGGTCCCTAATCTCACGCTGTACAGGCGTGTTCTCCTGCTCCCGGTCATCAGGGACGTGAACTTCCAGGAGGGTGCTGGCGGTATCCTCCATACTGATCGTGGAGCCATCGCCACGCCTGAGAGTGCTGATCACCCTCTCAACGCGGAGCTTGCCCGCCTGGTGCTTATAAACGAAGCCCCAGGGCTCCTCGTTGCCGTGCGACGTGACGAACTCCCTCCAGCTAGCGAGCTTCGCCCTCCTCACCTCCCTGCCGTACTCCCGCAGCAGTCTACGGTAAGCCGACATTTTGGTCAGGCGGGAGGCCTCGTCACGCTCCCTCTGAAATTCGCGTCGCTCCCTATACACCGCCTTCTTTCGGACAGTGAGTTCGCGAGTCCACCACGGGTTAGACTTTCTAAACGCGCGTTTTCTAGGCATCGACACCTTGCAGGCTTCCCTAAGGATCACCTCGAGCGTCTCTGCCACCCTAACGACATCATCGCGAGACGCCAGCGGTAGCACCTCCAGCCTCGACCCCGAGAGGTCTTTCAGGCTCCGGGCAAACAGGTCCCAATCGGCCCGACGAATGTCGAACCTATTGTTCCCTGCAGACCCATCACTGCCTGCAGCCTTTGGCACCCTCAGCCTGACGTCAACCGAGTTGTGGTCGCTTGTCGTCCACCCCTCCCTCACTTTCCATTCGCCAACGAATTGGCGCATGGAGGGTGAAACCAGGGTCACATCGATGTACGACGATTTCCCGGCCACCATGAAGGTGGGTGGCTGACCCGCGACGTTCACAACCTGAAGCCCAAACGAACGGATAAGCGATTCAAACTGTTCCCCCCTTTCGTCGGTGCTCTGGGGACCCCAGAGTGACGACCTAGCATTGGCATCTACCGCGATCACGAGTCTCTCCCCCCTCAGAGCATGTAGCACCACCCCGAGGTGTCTGAGGTGCTTCTCAATGTCATCAGAGTACTGAAAGTAGCACGAGACGACGTAGAATGAGAAGCCGGGGGTCAGGATCTCCGCGCACGCGCAGTGCGGAGAGCTGACCTGCGAGACGAGAACGATCCCGAAGCTAGGGTTACAAACTGCCACCACTGCCCACGGGGATTCCGTGCAGTCAGCGGCCAGTCTCATACCCATACCTAATCCGTGGAATGCGTAGCTCGCGCCCCGCTTCCGAACGTACGGCTCCTGAAGGAGCAGCACATCCAGTCGCTTGCTGGCTACGAGCTCACGCACCTCTCCCGTAACTACAGTTGAACGACGCATGTTCAGCTGCAGTATCCTAACACCCGTAGCGGTTTCGGATGCCCTCTGTCTAACGACCGTGCACGACGACGCGGGTGCGAGGGCCGTCACCTTTTCGGACGCGGACGCGGACGCGGGGGTAACGGACGGCGACGATGGAGTTTGGGGAATGGGCGCGGTACTAATTTCCGCGGTCGCGGTGCTAACATGCCTAACAGTAGCCTCCGAGGCTCCTACCCGTGTACCTAGAGGTCCCGGGACCTCGTCTATCCTAGCTAAAACGACGCGAGCAACCCGGATGTTGCTTTCTTGGGACCGTGCCCCGCGGGTGCTGCCGGGCACGGCACGGTGAGGCGCTACCGACGAGACGGAGGCCGCCACCGAGCGCGTAACCCTACGAGCACGCAACCCGACGACGGAGACTTCCCCGACCTCCCCACTAGCGGGCCCACCCGGCTGAAGGCGCGATGCCAGGCGGGAACTCCTCCTCACGTTTTTAATAAAAGAATTCATTTTGATTCCCACGAGTATTGCGGAACTAAACGTCCAGCGCCGCAGAGCCGCGTACGGCGCTAAGCCTAAATACACCGGGGGTTCGGCAGGTGCCCCCGGGTCGGACCGTTCGCGACTGCGTTATTTTTTCCCGTCCCCGCAGCCATGCATCGCACAGGCACGGCACCTACACCGGCGATTCAGGACGTCCTACCCGTCTAAGACCTATACTAATGTCCCTACGCTAGCTGAAAGAAAATTGTGATTAAAAAGGCCCCCGGTTCCGCCGCTATGGTGGCTGGCCACCAATGCGACGCCCCGGGAGGCCCACCTGAAAGAAAAGAAAGATTAGAGCCTGTAAAGAAAATAAGTATTAGTTTATTAGTCTCCCGGTACCGCCGCTATGGTGGCAGGCCACCAACGCGACGCCCCGGGAAGACCACCTGAAAAGAAAAGAAAGAAAGAATTAAATCCTGAAAAGAAGAAAGTTATTAATTAGTGGTTGGGACGGCCCCCGCCACCAGCCAGGGAAGAAGATGGAAGGAGATAGGCCGCCCCTGGGATTGGGAAATAGGAGTAGGATGGCTGACGCGGCCGGGTGGCAGCACTTTGGCTCCAGTACGTCGAGCTGACTGTCGCAGCGGTTTCACCCGCTCGAGCCGTCGACGGACCTTCCTTGCCTCGGTGGATGTCACCCGACCACTCCCAGCCAAGGTTTAGGGGAAAGCCTGCCCTTTCTTGGCCCCACGACTAACCGTCGGCTCGGCACATGTGTGGTTGCCCACACTTTGGGGCGCACGCGTTGTCGAGGCGAATCCCTTAGGGATCACCCCGACGAGAGCGTTTCGAAGCCTGCCGCTACCCCCAGGCCTGCAGCGGTCGGGGGCTCCCCTGTGTCTTTGTTGAAGCCGCACAAGACCACCCCAGTCCCCGAGGAAACGACAAGCGCGGCGCGCGCCCTATGAACACTCAGACACGTGAACATTGCACGCCGGGCCCACGGGCGCACCCCTATATCGGTCTGGACACAAAAGACGCTCTAGCACGCACCGGAGTACGCACCGGGTCCTCGGTCCATCCCATCCTAATCATTTCGAAGGTATGAGCCCTGAGGACACACAGCGCAAGCTCGTTGCTCGCACAGGGTCCACGGGCCCATCCTAATCATTTCGAAGGTATGAGCCCTGAGGACACACAGCACGAGACCGTTGCTCGCACAGGGTCCACGGGCCCATCCTAATCATTTCGAAGGTATGAGCCCTGAGGACACACAGCGCGAGACCGTTGCTCGCACAGGGTCCACGGGCCCATCCTAATCATTTCGAAGGTATGAGCCCTGAGGACACACAGCACGAGACCGTTGCTCGCACAGGGTCCACGGGCCCATCCTAATCATTTCGAAGGTATGAGCCCTGAGGACACACAGCACGAGACCGTTGCTCGCACAGGGTCCACGGGCCCATCCTAATCATTTCGAAGGTATGAGCCCTGAGGACACACAGCGCGAGACCGTTGCTCGCACAGGGTCCACGGGCCCATCCTAATCATTTCGAAGGTATGGGCCCTGAGGACACACAGCGCAAGCTCGTTGCTCGCACAGGGTCCACGGGCCCATCCTAATCATTTCGAAGGTATGGGCCCTGAGGACACACAGCGCAAGCTCGTTGCTCGCACAGGGTCCACGGGCCCATCCTAATCATTTCGAAGGTATGAGCCCTGAGGACACACAGCACGAGACCGTTGCTCGCACAGGGTCCACGGGCCCATCCTAATCATTTCGAAGGTATGAGCCCTGAGGACACACAGCGCGAGACCGTTGCTCGCACAGGGTCCACGGGCCCATCCCTAGTGAGGTGCCCGGCGGGGGCCTGATGGCCACACACACCCTTTCTCGCACACCTCGTCTGCAATTGGTTTTCACCGGTTCTTTTTCTTCTTTCCTTTTAACCCGGTTACTTAAGCCCCAACACCACTACAAGGATGCAGACACGTTGGGGAGTAGATAGGGACATTCAATATAAAGGCCCGCCCCTCGAGGGGACGGTACCTATGCTTCCTCGCCTATACAGGCATACGCAGCTCTTTTTCAGTCCACCCACTACCCACCTACGCCATGTCAGAAGAAACGGGCCCAGGAAAAATCCAGCAGCGCCCGCGGGCGGATGCGCAGGGTGAACGGTTTAGTCACACCGTGTCACCGAATTTTCCAGCGCCAACCGGAGGCTCGGTGGCACTGCGTGTCCACGGGGAACCTCGGGGCGGCCCGTCCACTTCGTCCCGACCTGGACTCTCGCTCTGACCCTCATTTCGAAGGTGATGGAATTGGGATTAGGTATTTAGGATGTGAAGGGGATAGGGAGCCGAACGGAGTGTTCGGCGCGGGCAGTACACCAATATTGACACCCGCAGAGCGCATTGCCACTCGCCCCGGACAAAGCAGCTGGGGCCCCCCAAAGGAGGGCCACACAAAACCGCCTCGCCACTTGGGAGATGCGACAATTAAGGTCTGGGATCCGGTTCGACACACTGTCGCGAGCACGTTGAGCTCGCCGGGTCGAGCGGTCCCGTCCGAAGCCTTTTTTCGACTCTCTGTCACGAGCTCGTTTCTCGCCGGGTCGACAGGCCCCGTCTGGGTCCGGAACGGTACTCGACACACTGACACAAGCTCGCAGAGCTCGCCGGGTCGACCGGTCCCATCCCTTGTTTCGGTATAGGGAGTTGAGCCCCCCATACGTAGTCCGAGATTCGTTATTCCCTGGCTTTTTCTTCTTTCCTTGTGCAACCAGGTACTAAGCCTCTACCCCACGACAAGGATTCAGACCTGTAGAGGAGTAGATAGGGACATTCAATATAAAGGCCCGCCCCTCGAAGGGACGGTACCTATGCTTCCTCGCACCATTATGGGCATACGCAGCATCTTTCTCAGTCCACCCACTACCCACCTACGCCATGTCAGAAGAAACGGGCCCAGGAAAAATCCAGCAGCGCCCGCGGGCGGATGCGCGGGGTGGACGGTTTAGTCACGTCGTGTCACCGAATTTTCCAGCGTCAACCGGAGGCTCGGTGGCACTGCGTGTCCACGGGGAACCTCGGGGCGGCCCGTCCACTTTGTCCCGACCTGGACTTCTCGCTCTGACCCTCATTTCGAAGGAGAAGGAAATGGGGACTAGGTATTTAGGATGGGAAGGGGGTAGGAAGCCGAGCGGAATGCTCGGCGCGGGCAGTACACAAATATTGACACCCGCAGGGCGCATTGCCACTCGCCCTCGACAAAGCAGCTGGGGCCCCCCGGAGGAGGGCCACACAAAACCGCCTCGCCACTCAGGAGATGCGACAATTAAGGTCTGGGACCCGGTCCGACACACTGTCGCGGGCACGTTGAACTCGCCGGGTCGACCGGTCCCGTCCGAAGCCTTTTTCGACTCTCTGTCGCGAGCTCGTTTCTCGCCGGGTCGACAGGCCTCGTCTGGGTCCGGAACGGTACTCGACACACTGACACAAGCTCGCAGAGCTCGCCGGGTCGACCGGTCCCATTCCTTGATTCAGTATGGGGAGTTGAGCCCCCCACACCTAGTCTGCGTTAGTTATTCCCCGGCTTTATCTTCTGTCCTTGTGCAACCGGGTACTAAGCCTCTACACCACGGCAAGGTGCAGACAAGTAGAGGAGTAGAGGAGTAGATAGGGACAGTGGGAATCTCGTTAATCCATTCATGCGCGTCACTAATTAGATGACGAGGCATTTGGCTATTTTTTTTTTTTTTTTTTTTTTCAGATTGACCGCAACATACAAGGACAGGGAGGACTCCATCTATTACAGTAGGCGTCCCAGACGTGTACACACAGGTGGGCGCGGTTTGCCCAGGTAAGTATCTCTCTTCCCTCATTCAAAACCCGATGTTGGATGGGTTTCTCTTCTCTCCTTCCTTTTTCTTTTTCTTTTCAGGTCCGAGGTCATCGTCGTCATCTGGTTCCATCTCGTCCAATTCGTGTGGCTCCCTTGCAGGATTCTTGTGGTGATGCCCTTCATAATTCTAACAGGTAATCCCATTTTCAGGATATCAGCCGCAGACTGCTTCGACCAGATACCCCTCCAGGTAAGTGTACAGCTCGTAAACTCAATCCTATCTTCTGTCGTTCCATGCTTTTCAGCTATGCCTTTTATGAGTGTTTTATTATTGCTATAGTATGATGTTTTTCTTTGATGAGCTTCGTCTAGAGGTGCTGCTCCACTAACTATTTGGGTGTCTATGACCTTTACTTCTCGGTCTTTAACAGCTATCAGGTCGGGTTTTCTCAGACCCTCTTCTGTCTTGAACTGTGGTTCTTCCGTAACGTGCCATCCCACATCATGTAGTCCTGCCTTCAAGATGTTACATACCGCATTATTTCTCAGAACTCGACCTCCATGCGTTCTATGACACGACTGAATGACATGCGCTGCTGTTTCTTGGACATTACATCCGGCACGGCATTTGGTGTCCTGCTGCTGCCTTCTTGAGCCTCTTGAGGTTCGTACACGCGTGGGTAGTGAGTTTATGCGAACATGGACATGCTGCACGAAGTCCCTTCCAGGTATTGCATGGCTCCCTGCGTCTATCCACCAAGTTGAAGCTGGGACCTCATGCGCCGCTCGAAGCTCCCAACCATCTACAGATTCATGGAGTCGCTTCATCCACCATTTCTCACGTAGGTATGTCGAGGTAAGTACTTCTTCTCTTCTCGTCAGCGCTCGTTCTGCCCATTTAATCCGCTTTTGGACCCAAGGTGCCTCAGCTATCTTCCTTACCGTAGGTGAAGAAGATTTCGACAGGTTCCTTAGTCTCTGCAGCATTAAACCAGGGATGGTCGTGTGTAACGCAGGAACGCCTAGACCGCCATTACGGACAGCGGTATGGAAGAAACCAACCGCAGTGTCATGAGGAAGCCTGAGCCATTGCCGAATCGCTCCTCGTACTTGCCTATCTCAGGCACGCAGTTTCCCTAAGGTAACTCGACCTAGAACAAGGGTGTGATACATTCGTGGTACTAAGAACGTTCTAAGAATCTTTATCCTCTGTTGCGGTTTGAGGGGTGCTTTAGCTACATTCTTGATGTATTCTTGTAGGTCACCTCCGACTCTTTTTGGACCTGCTGTTTGGAATTCAACACCCAGATACTTCCACTCAGAAGTTGTTGCTAGTTGAGGTAAGTATGTGCCATTCAGCTTGAAAGTTGGGTTGGTAACGATTTTAATTTTCTTTATTTTTCCCGCAGGTACTAAGGACAGGACAAAGCACTTAGATGGATTAAATAACAACCCTTGTTCTCGTGCAACTTGGTCTACTTTGTCAAGAGCCGTTTGCAAGCCCCAAGTTGTAGAGGCAAATACTAGTAGGTCATCTGCAAAGGCTATGCTACCAATACGCTCTTCGCCAACTTGAAATCCGATACTAGATGGAATTGCTTTCAGGATTTCATCCATGACTAGACAGAAGAGGATCGTTGAGAGCGGATCACCTTGTCGAACCCCTCTATTAACCTTGTAGGCCGCGGATCTGTCGCCGTTAGCTTCAAAGATCGTCGTGCTTCGGTCATATAGTTGACTTATGTACTGCATCAGATCTCGAGGAACTCCACTTTTGGTAAGTACTCTTCTAATTGCATGATGACTAACGCAATCATACGCCTTGGCAATGTCCATTGATGCTATGTGGACTTCCTTTCTTTTAGCTCGTGCCTCGTGTAGAACTGTTGCCAGGACCGCAATGTTTTCTGAGCATCCATCTTCTAAGCACCGCTGCCTGTAGTCAATTAGCTGCTTTTGTCGTATTCTCACAGCAAGGATCTTATGTAAGTGTCTTACTATTACTGAAGCTATACTAATGGGTCTGAAATCAGCTGGTGTTTTGCTTCCATGCTTCTTTGGAATGAAGATGGTTCGACCGACAAGCATTTCAGCGGGGAAGCCTCCACAGCTCAAGGTAAGATCGAATAGTAGCGCCTTGATGTCGATCGGCACCGCATTCCAGAGTCGTGGACCTATCTCGTCGATTCCTGGTGCAGTTTTGGCGGGCATTTTACTGCGCTGGATTTCAGTATTTGTAACCGCGCTCCATAGAGAGGCCAGTTCTATATTTGGGGTAACCAGTTCCTCTGTTGGGGGCGCCTCTGACGGTTGGCTGATAATTGGCCCCCAGTAATTGGAAAAGGCATGGATAGAGGGCATAGCTACTCTATCCTCTCCTTCCCCGTCTAAGATGGCTTTAACTGCATGCGACATGTTGGTCTTAAAAAGAGTCTGAGTGCGAGCGTACTCCCTCTTCCTCTTGGTCTTGCGACTTGGATTGACTATCCTAAGTTTTTGCCGGGGTCGTAAGTTCCGCTCTCGAGCAGGGAAGACTTTCTGAGTCCACTCCCACAGCATCTGTTGGATGTCTGCGCCACACAGATGTTGTTGTGCGATATTTACAAGGAAGGCGGACTCCCATCCCACTATTTTTCCGACGCATGGTATGAGTCGCTCGATTTCGTCTACAAGATTACTACGTTCTTGTGTGAGAACGCTTGAAGCAGCAGCTGGCGGCTCGCCCGCTTCTGTTGGAGATTGAAGTGCAGCAGGCGCCACTTCATCATCCTCGGTCTCCTCATCACAACATTCCGGCCGCTGCTTTAGATGGTTTAGAGCTATTTCGAGTTGTGCCTTATAGGCGCTATTTTTCCTGCGACCTTTTATAGCGTCCAGGCTGCGATTAGGGACCGCTGTCAGCAAGTGCTGATTCATGAAACGGACACCTGCTATGATGGCCTTCGCTTCATGTTCCGCCATGAGGCGCACTTCTTCGCCACTCCAAGGTCTTTTAATCTTGTCGACGTTAATCTCGGCGTTCGTTTGTTCGGGATGGGCAGCCTTCCGATGGACACCCAATCCTATCTTGGTCGAAAAGGCCACACTGAAATTTGGACACTGGTGTTGTTGTGTGTTATGTCCAGCTGCGCTGGTAGATGGATGACTGGAACTCGGACCTACGGATGATATTGGAGGGTCGCGAGTAATAATAGCAGGACCGACGGCCCGAGGCTGCCGCCGGAGATTATATTCTTTTTCTTTTTCCTTTGGGCCTGCTAGGTACAGATCGACGGGCTGGCAACCCGCCGATCCGATGTTTCGCCGTTGCCTCCGTTAGCCTCCACCTATTAG
>OZ020572.1:15148636-15151978 GCA_963971525.1 Cephus spinipes | reverse complement strand
CCTCGTCCTCCTCGTCCTCCTCGTCCTCCTCGTCCTCCTCGTCCTCCTCCTCGTCCTCCTCGTCCTCCTCGTCCTCCTCGTCCTCCTCGTCCTCCTCGTCCTCCTCGTCCTCCTCGTCGTCCTCCTCGTCCTCCTCGTCCTCCTCGTCCTCCTCGTCCTCCTCGTCCTCCTCGTCCTCCTCCTCGTCCTCCTCGTCCTCCTCGTCCTCCTCGTCCTCCTCGTCCTCCTCGTCCTCCTCGTCCTCCTCGTCCTCCTCGTCCTCCTCGTCCTCCTCGTCCTCCTCGTCCTCCTCGTCCTCCTCGTCGTCCTCCTCGTCCTCCTCGTCCTCCTCGTCCTCCTCCTCGTCCTCCTCCTCGTCCTCCTCGTCCTCCTCGTCCTCCTCGTCCTCCTCGTCCTCCTCGTCCTCCTCGTCGTCCTCCTCGTCCTCCTCGTCCTCCTCGTCCTCCTCCTCGTCCTCCTCCTCGTCCTCCTCCTCGTCCTCCTCCTCGTCCTCCTCGTCCTCCTCGTCCTCCTCGTCCTCCTCGTCCTCCTCGTCCTCCTCGTCCTCCTCGTCCTCCTCCTCGTCCTCCTCGTCCTCCTCCTCGTCCTCCTCGTCCTCCTCGTCCACCTCGTCCTCCTCGTCCTCCTCGTCCACCTCGTCCTCCTCGTCCTCCTCGTCCTCCTCGTCCTCCTCGTCCTCCTCGTCCTCCTCGTCCTCCTCGTCCTCCTCGTCCTCCTCGTCCTCCTCGTCCTCCTCGTCCTCCTCGTCCTCCTCGTCCTCCTCGTCCTCCTCGTCCTCCTCGTCCTCCTCGTCCTCCTCGTCCTCCTCGTCCTCCTCGTCCTCCTCGTCCTCCTCGTCCTCCTCGTCCTCCTCGTCCTCCTCGTCCTCCTCGTCCTCCTCCTCCTCCTCCTCCTCCTCCTCCTCCTCCTCGTCCTCCTCCTCCTCCTCCTCCTCGTCCTCCTCCTCCTCCTCCTCGTCCTCCTCCTCCTCCTCCTCCTCCTCCTCCTCCTCCTCCTCCTCCTCCTCGTCCTCCTCCTCCTCCTCCTCCTCCTCCTCCTCCTCCTCCTCCTCCTCCTCCTCCTCCTCCTCCTCCTCCTCCTCCTCCTCCTCCTCCTCCTCCTCCTCCTCCTCCTCCTCCTCCTCCTCCTCCTCCTCCTCCTCCTCCTCCTCCTCCTCCTCCTCCTCCTCCTCCTCCTCCTCCTCCTCCTCCTCCTCCTCCTCCTCCTCCTCCTCCTCCTCCTCCTCCTCCTCCTCCTCCTCCTCCTCCTCCTCCTCCTCCTCCTCCTCCTCCTCCTCCTCCTCCTCCTCCTCCTCCTCCTCCTCCTCCTCCTCCTCCTCCTCCTCCTCCTCCTCCTCCTCCTCCTCCTCCTCCTCCTCCTCCTCCTCCTCCTCCTCCTCCTCCTCCTCCTCCTCCTCCTCCTCCTCCTCCTCCTCCTCCTCCTCCTCCTCCTCCTCCTCCTCCTCCTCCTCCTCCTCCTCCTCCTCCTCCTCCTCCTCCTCCTCCTCCTCCTCCTCCTCCTCCTCCTCCTCCTCCTCCTCCTCCTCCTCCTCCTCCTCCTCCTCCTCCTCCTCCTCCTCCTCCTCCTCCTCCTCCTCCTCCTCCTCCTCCTCCTCCTCCTCCTCCTCCTCCTCCTCCTCCTCCTCCTCCTCCTCCTCCTCCTCCTCCTCCTCCTCCTCCTCCTCCTCCTCCTCCTCCTCCTCCTCCTCCTCCTCCTCCTCCTCCTCCTCCTCCTCCTCCTCCTCCTCCTCCTCCTCCTCCTCCTCCTCCTCCTCCTCCTCCTCCTCCTCCTCCTCCTCCTCCTCCTCCTCCTCCTCCTCCTCCTCCTCCTCGTCCTCCTCGTCCTCCTCGTCCTCCTCGTCCTCCTCGTCCTCCTCGTCCTCCTCGTCCTCCTCGTCCTCCTCGTCCTCCTCGTCCTCCTCGTCCTCCTCGTCCTCCTCGTCCTCCTCGTCCTCCTCCTCCTCCTCCTCCTCCTCCTCCTCCTCCTCCTCCTCCTCCTCCTCCTCCTCCTCCTCCTCCTCCTCCTCCTCCTCCTCCTCCTCCTCCTCCTCCTCCTCCTCCTCCTCCTCGTCCTCCTCGTCCTCCTCGTCCTCCTCGTCCTCCTCGTCCTCCTCGTCCTCCTCGTCCTCCTCGTCCTCCTCGTCCTCCTCGTCCTCCTCGTCCTCCTCGTCCTCCTCGTCCTCCTCCTCCTCCTCCTCCTCCTCCTCCTCCTCCTCCTCCTCCTCCTCCTCGTCCTCCTCGTCCTCCTCGTCCTCCTCGTCCTCCTCGTCCTCCTCCTCCTCCTCGTCCTCCTCCTCGTCCTCCTCGTCCTCCTCGTCCTCCTCGTCCTCCTCGTCCTCCTCGTCCTCCTCGTCCTCCTCGTCCTCCTCGTCCTCCTCGTCCTCCTCCTCCTCCTCCTCCTCCTCCTCCTCCTCCTCCTCCTCCTCCTCCTCCTCCTCCTCCTCCTCCTCCTCCTCCTCCTCCTCCTCCTCTCCTCCTCCTCCTCCTCCTCCTCCTCCTCTCCTCCTCCTCCTCCTCCTCCTCCTCCTCCTCCTCCTCCTCCTCCTCTCCTCCTCCTCCTCCTCCTCCTCCTCCTCCTCCTCCTCCTCCTCCTCCTCCTCCTCCTCCTCCTCCTCCTCCTCCTCCTCCTCCTCCTCCTCCTCCTCCTCCTCCTCCTCCTCCTCCTCCTCCTCCTCCTCCTCCTCCTCCTCCTCCTCCTCCTCCTCCTCCTCCTCCTCCTCCTCCTCCTCCTCCTCCTCCTCGTCCTCCTCCTCCTCCTCCTCCTCCTCCTCCTCCTCCTCCTCGTCCTCCTCGTCCTCCTCCTCCTCCTCCTCCTCCTCCTCCTCGTCCTCCTCCTCCTCCTCGTCCTCCTCGTCCTCCTCCTCCTCCTCCTCCTCCTCCTCCTCCTCCTCCTCCTCGTCCTCCTCGTCCTCCTCGTCCTCCTCCTCGTCCTCCTCGTCCTCCTCCTCGTCCTCCTCCTCGTCCTCCTCGTCCTCCTCCTCCTCGTCCTCCTCCTCCTCCTCGTCCTCCTCCTCCTCCTCGTCCTCCTCGTCCTCCTCGTCCTCCTCCTCCTCCTCGTCCTCCTCGTCCTCCTCGTCCTCCTCGTCCTACTCGTCCTCCTCCTCGTCCTCCTCCTCCTCCTCCTCCTCCTCCTCCTCCTCCTCCTCCTCCTCCTCCTCCTCCTCCTCCTCCTCCTCCTCGTCCTCCTCCTCCTCCTCCTCCTCCTCCTCCTCCTCCTCCTCCTCGTCCTCCTCGTCCTCCTCGTCCTCCTCGTCCTCCTCGTCCTCCTCGTCCTCCTCGTCCTCCTCGTCCTCCTCGTCCTCCTCCTCCTCCTCCTCCTCCTCCTCCTCCTCGTCCTCCTCGTCCTCCTCCTCCTCCTCCTCCT
>OZ020572.1:15128636-15133636 GCA_963971525.1 Cephus spinipes | reverse complement strand
CTCGTCCTCCTCGTCCTCCTCGTCCTCCTCGTCCTCCTCGTCCTCCTCGTCCTCCTCGTCCTCCTCGTCCTCCTCGTCCTCCTCGTCCTCCTCGTCCTCCTCGTCCTCCTCGTCCTCCTCGTCCTCCTCGTCCTCCTCGTCCTCCTCGTCCTCCTCGTCCTCCTCGTCCTCCTCGTCCTCCTCGTCCTCCTCGTCCTCCTCGTCCTCCTCGTCCTCCTCGTCCTCCTCGTCCTCCTCGTCCTCCTCGTCCTCCTCGTCCTCCTCGTCCTCCTCGTCCTCCTCGTCCTCCTCGTCCTCCTCGTCCTCCTCGTCCTCCTCGTCCTCCTCGTCCTCCTCGTCCTCCTCGTCCTCCTCGTCCTCCTCGTCCTCCTCGTCCTCCTCGTCCTCCTCGTCCTCCTCGTCCTCCTCGTCCTCCTCGTCCTCCTCGTCCTCCTCGTCCTCCTCGTCCTCCTCGTCCTCCTCGTCCTCCTCGTCCTCCTCGTCCTCCTCGTCCTCCTCGTCCTCCTCGTCCTCCTCGTCCTCCTCGTCCTCCTCGTCCTCCTCGTCCTCCTCGTCCTCCTCGTCCTCCTCGTCCTCCTCGTCCTCCTCGTCCTCCTCGTCCTCCTCGTCCTCCTCGTCCTCCTCGTCCTCCTCGTCCTCCTCGTCCTCCTCGTCCTCCTCGTCCTCCTCGTCCTCCTCGTCCTCCTCGTCCTCCTCGTCCTCCTCGTCCTCCTCGTCCTCCTCGTCCTCCTCCTCCTCCTCCTCCTCCTCCTCCTCCTCCTCCTCCTCCTCCTCCTCCTCCTCCTCCTCCTCCTCCTCCTCCTCCTCCTCCTCCTCCTCCTCCTCCTCCTCCTCCTCCTCCTCCTCCTCCTCCTCCTCCTCCTCCTCCTCCTCCTCCTCCTCTCTCCTCCTCCTCCTCCTCCTCCTCCTCCTCCTCCTCCTCCTCCTCCTCGTCCTCCTCCTCCTCCTCCTCCTCCTCCTCCTCCTCCTCCTCCTCCTCCTCCTCCTCCTCCTCGTCCTCCTCCTCCTCCTCCTCCTCCTCCTCGTCCTCCTCCTCCTCCTCCTCCTCCTCCTCCTCCTCCTCCTCCTCCTCCTCCTCCTCCTCCTCCTCCTCCTCCTCCTCCTCCTCCTCCTCCTCCTCCTCCTCCTCCTCCTCCTCCTCCTCCTCCTCCTCCTCCTCCTCCTCCTCCTCCTCCTCCTCCTCCTCCTCCTCCTCCTCCTCCTCCTCCTCCTCCTCCTCCTCCTCCTCCTCCTCCTCCTCCTCCTCCTCCTCCTCCTCCTCCTCCTCCTCCTCCTCCTCCTCCTCCTCCTCCTCCTCCTCCTCCTCCTCCTCCTCCTCCTCCTCCTCCTCCTCCTCCTCCTCCTCCTCCTCCTCCTCCTCCTCCTCCTCCTCCTCCTCCTCCTCCTCCTCCTCCTCCTCCTCCTCCTCCTCCTCCTCCTCCTCCTCCTCCTCCTCCTCCTCCTCGTCCTCCTCGTCGTCCTCCTCGTCCTCCTCGTCCACCTCGTCCTCCTCGTCCTCCTCGTCCTCCTCGTCCTCCTCGTCCTCCTCGTCCTCCTCGTCCTCCTCGTCCTCCTCGTCCTCCTCGTCCTCCTCGTCCTCCTCGTCCTCCTCGTCCTCCTCGTCCTCCTCGTCCTCCTCGTCCACCTCGTCCTCCTCGTCCTCCTCGTCCTCCTCGTCCTCCTCGTCCTCCTCGTCCTCCTCGTCCTCCTCGTCCTCCTCGTCCTCCTCGTCCTCCTCGTCCTCCTCCTCGTCCTCCTCGTCCTCCTCGTCCTCCTCCTCGTCCTCCTCGTCCTCCTCGTCCTCCTCGTCCTCCTCGTCCTCCTCGTCCTCCTCGTCCTCCTCCTCGTCCTCCTCGTCCTCCTCGTCCTCCTCGTCCTCCTCGTCCTCCTCGTCCTCCTCCTCGTCCTCCTCCTCGTCCTCCTCGTCCTCCTCGTCCTCCTCGTCCTCCTCGTCCTCCTCCTCGTCCTCCTCGTCCTCCTCGTCCTCCTCGTCCTCCTCGTCCTCCTCGTCCTCCTCGTCCTCCTCGTCCTCCTCCTCGTCCTCCTCGTCCTCCTCGTCCTCCTCGTCCTCCTCGTCCTCCTCCTCGTCCTCCTCGTCCTCCTCGTCCTCCTCGTCCACCTCGTCCTCCTCGTCCTCCTCGTCCTCCTCGTCCTCCTCGTCCTCCTCGTCCTCCTCGTCCTCCTCGTCCTCCTCGTCCTCCTCGTCCACCTCGTCCTCCTCGTCCTCCTCGTCCTCCTCGTCCTCCTCGTCCTCCTCGTCCTCCTCGTCCTCCTCGTCCTCCTCGTCCTCCTCGTCCTCCTCGTCCTCCTCGTCCTCCTCGTCCTCCTCGTCCTCCTCGTCCTCCTCGTCCTCCTCGTCCTCCTCGTCCTCCTCGTCCTCCTCGTCCTCCTCGTCCTCCTCGTCCTCCTCGTCCTCCTCGTCCTCCTCGTCCTCCTCGTCCTCCTCGTCCTCCTCGTCCTCCTCGTCCTCCTCGTCCTCCTCGTCCTCCTCGTCCTCCTCGTCCTCCTCGTCCTCCTCGTCCTCCTCGTCCTCCTCGTCCTCCTCGTCCTCCTCGTCCTCCTCGTCCTCCTCGTCCTCCTCGTCCTCCTCGTCCTCCTCGTCCTCCTCGTCCTCCTCGTCCTCCTCGTCCTCCTCGTCCTCCTCGTCCTCCTCGTCCTCCTCGTCCTCCTCGTCCTCCTCGTCCTCCTCGTCCTCCTCGTCCTCCTCGTCCTCCTCGTCCTCCTCGTCCTCCTCGTCCTCCTCGTCCTCCTCGTCCTCCTCGTCCTCCTCGTCCTCCTCGTCCTCCTCGTCCTCCTCGTCCTCCTCGTCCTCCTCGTCCTCCTCGTCCTCCTCGTCCTCCTCGTCCTCCTCGTCCTCCTCGTCCTCCTCGTCCTCCTCGTCCTCCTCGTCCTCCTCGTCCTCCTCGTCCTCCTCGTCCTCCTCGTCCTCCTCGTCCTCCTCGTCCTCCTCGTCCTCCTCGTCCTCCTCGTCCTCCTCGTCCTCCTCGTCCTCCTCGTCCTCCTCGTCCTCCTCGTCCTCCTCGTCCTCCTCGTCCTCCTCGTCCTCCTCGTCCTCCTCGTCTCCTCCTCCTCCTCCTCCTCCTCCTCCTCCTCGTCCTCCTCGTCCTCCTCCTCCTCCTCCTCCTCCTCCTCCTCCTCGTCCTCCTCGTCCTCCTCCTCCTCCTCCTCCTCCTCCTCCTCCTCGTCCTCCTCGTCCTCCTCCTCCTCCTCCTCCTCCTCCTCCTCCTCCTCCTCCTCGTCCTCCTCCTCCTCCTCCTCCTCCTCCTCCTCCTCGTCCTCCTCCTCCTCCTCGTCCTCCTCCTCCTCCTCCTCCTCCTCCTCCTCCTCCTCCTCCTCCTCCTCCTCCTCCTCCTCCTCCTCCTCCTCCTCCTCCTCCTCCTCCTCCTCCTCCTCCTCCTCCTCCTCCTCCTCCTCCTCCTCCTCCTCCTCCTCCTCCTCCTCCTCCTCCTCCTCCTCCTCCTCCTCCTCCTCCTCCTCCTCCTCCTCCTCCTCCTCCTCCTCCTCCTCCTCCTCCTCCTCCTCCTCCTCCTCCTCCTCCTCCTCCTCCTCCTCCTCCTCCTCCTCCTCCTCCTCCTCCTCGTCCTCCTCCTCCTCCTCCTCCTCCTCCTCCTCCTCCTCCTCCTCCTCCTCCTCCTCCTCCTCCTCCTCCTCCTCCTCCTCCTCCTCCTCCTCCTCCTCCTCCTCCTCCTCCTCCTCCTCCTCCTCCTCCTCCTCCTCCTCCTCCTCCTCCTCCTCCTCCTCCTCCTCCTCCTCCTCCTCCTCCTCTCCTCCTCCTCCTCCTCCTCCTCCTCCTCCTCCTCCTCCTCCTCCTCCTCCTCCTCCTCCTCCTCCTCCTCCTCCTCCTCCTCCTCCTCCTCCTCCTCCTCCTCCTCCTCCTCCTCCTCCTCCTCCTCCTCCTCCTCCTCCTCCTCCTCCTCCTCCTCCTCCTCCTCCTCCTCCTCCTCCTCCTCCTCCTCCTCCTCCTCCTCCTCCTCCTCCTCCTCCTCCTCCTCCTCCTCCTCCTCCTCCTCCTCCTCCTCCTCCTCCTCCTCCTCCTCCTCCTCCTCGTCCTCCTCGTCGTCCTCCTCGTCCTCCTCGTCCACCTCGTCCTCCTCGTCCTCCTCGTCCTCCTCGTCCTCCTCGTCCTCCTCGTCCTCCTCGTCCTCCTCGTCCTCCTCGTCCTCCTCGTCCTCCTCGTCCTCCTCGTCCTCCTCGTCTCCCTCGTCCTCCTCGTCCTCCTCGTCCACCCTCGTCCTCCTCGTCCTCCTCGTCCTCCTCGTCCTCCTCGTCCTCCTCGTCCTCTCGTCCTCCTCGTCCTCCTCGTCCTCCTCGTCCTCCTCGTCCTCCTCGTCCTCCTCGTCCTCCTCCTCGTCCTCCTCGTCCTCCTCGTCCTCCTCCTCGTCCTCCTCGTCCCTCCTCGTCCTCCTCGTCCTCCTCGTCCTCCTCCTCGTCCTCCTCGTCCTCCTCGTCCTCCTCGTCCTCCTCGTCCTCCTCGTCCTCCTCCTCGTCCTCCTCGTCCTCCTCGTCCTCCTCGTCCTCCTCGTCTCCTCCTCGTCTCCTCGTCCTCCTCGTCCTCCTCGTCCCTCCTCGTCCTCCTCCTCGTCCTCCTCGTCCTCCTCGTCCCTCCTCGTCCCCTCTCCTCCTCGTCCTCCTCGTCCTCCTCGTCCTCCTCGTCCTCCTCGTCCTCCTCCTCGTCCTCCTCGTCCTCCTCGTCCTCCTCGTCCACCTCGTCCTCCTCGTCCTCCTCGTCCTCCTCGTCCTCCTCGTCCTCCTCGTCCTCCTCGTCCCTCCTCGTCCTCCTCGTCCTCCTCGTCCACCTCGTCCTCCTCGTCCTCCTCGTCCTCCTCGTCCTCCTCGTCCTCCTCGTCCTCCTCGTCCTCCTCGTCCTCCTCTCCTCGTCCTCCTCGTCCTCCTCGTCCTCCTCGTCCTCCTCGTCCTCCTCGTCCTCCTCGTCCTCCTCGTCCTCCCTCGTCCTCCTCGTCCTCCTCGTCCTCCTCGTCCTCCTCGTCCTCCTCGTCCTCCTCGTCCTCCTCGTCCTCCTC
>OZ020572.1:15060654-15062847 GCA_963971525.1 Cephus spinipes | reverse complement strand
TCGTCTTCTTCGTCTTCTTCTTCGGCTTCTTCTTCTTCTTCTCTTCTTCTTCTTCTTCTTCTTCTTCTCTTCTTCTTCGTCTTCTCTTCTTCTCATCTTCTTCTTCTTCATCTTCTCTTCTTCTTCTTCTTCTTCTTCTTCTGCGTCTTCTTCGTCTTCTTCTTCTTCGTCTTCTGTCTTCTGTCGTCTTCTTCTTCTTCTTCTTCGTCTTCGTCTTCTTCTTCTTCTTCAGTCTTCTTCTTCTTCGTCTTCTGTCTTCTTCTTCTTCTTCTTCTTCTTCTTCGTCTTCTTCTTCTTCTTCTTCTTCGTCTTCTTCTTCTTCTTGTCGCTTCGGCGTCTTCGTCTTCTGCTTCTTCTTCTTCTTCTTCTTCTTCTTCGTTCGTCTTCGTCTTCTTCTTGCTTCGTCGTCTTCTTCGTCTTCGTCTTCTTCTTCTTCGTCTTCTTCTCTCTTCTTCTTCTTCTTCGTCTTCTCTCGTCTTCTGTCCTCTTCTTCTTCTTCTTCTTCTCTTCTTCTGCTTCTTCTTCTTCTCTTCTGTCTTCTTCTTCTTCTTCTTCTTCTTCTTCGTCTTCTTCTTCGTCTTCGTTCGTCTTCTTCGGTCTTCTCTTCTGCTTCGTCTTCTTCTTCTTCTTCTTCTTCTTCTTCTCTTCGTCTTCGTCGTCGCTTCGTCTGCGTCGTCGTCTTCTTCGCTCTGCTTCGTCTTCTGTCTTCTTTCTCTTCTTCTGTCTTCTTTTCTTCTTCTTCTTCTTCTTCTGTTTCTTCTTCTTCTGCTTTTCGTCTTCTTCTTCTTCTTCTTCTTCGTCTTCTTCGTCTTCTCGTCGTCTCTTCTTCTTCGTCTTCTTCTTCGTCTTCGTCGTCTTCTTCTTCGCTTCTTTCTCTTCGTCTTGCTTCCTCTGCTTCTTCGTCTTCTTCTTCTTCTTCGTCTTCTTCGTCTTCTTCTTCTTCTTCTGTCTTCTTCTTCGTCTTCTTCTGTCTTCTTCTTCTTCTTCTTCTCTCTTCGTCTTCTTCTTGCTTCTTCTTCTGCTTCTTCTTCTTCGGCGTCTTCTGTCTTCTCTTGTCTTCGGTCTTCTTCTTCGTCTTCTTTCTTCTTCTCTCTTCTTCTTCTTCTTCTTCTTCTGCTTCGTCTGTCTTCTTCGTCTTCGTCTTCTGCTGCTCGTCTTCGCTTCTTCTGCTTCCTCTTCTTCTGCGTCGTCTTCGTCTTCTTCTGTCTTCCTGCTTCTGTCTTCTTCTTCTTCGCTTCTTCGGTCGCTTCCTCTTCGTCTTCTTCTTCTGCGTGCTTCTTCTTCTTCTTCTTCTTCGTCTTCTTCTTCTTCGCTGCTGCTTCTGCGTCGTCTTCGTCTTCTTGCCTGCTTCTGCTCGTCTGCGTCTTCGTCGTCTTCTGTCTTCGTCTGCGTCTTCGTGCTTCTTCGTGTCTTCTCTTCTGCTTCTTCGTCGTCTTCTCTTCTGCTTCTTCTTCTTCTTCGCTTCTTCGGCTTCGCTTCTTCTTCTTCTGTCTGCTTCTTCTTCGTCGTCTGCTTCGTCTTCTTCTTCGTCTTCTTCTCTTCTTCTGTCTTCGTCTTCTTCTTCTGCTTGCTTCTTCTTCTTCTTCTCTTCTTCTTCTTCTTCTTCTTCGTCGTCTTCTTCTGCTTCTTCGTCTTCTTCTTCTTCTTCTTCTTCTTCGTCTTCTCTGTCTTCTTCTTCGTCTTCGTCTGTCTTCTTCTTCTGTCTTCTTGCTTCGTCTTCTTCTGCTTCTTCTTCTTCGTGCTTCTTCTTCTCGTCTTCTTCTTCTTCTTCTGTCTTCTTCTTCTTCTTCTTCTTCTTCGGTCTTCGTCTGCGTCTTCGTCTTCTTCTTCTTCGTCTTCTTCTTCTCTGCTTCTTCTTCTTCTTCTTCGTCTGTCTTCTTCTGCTTCTTCTTCTTCTTCGTCTTCTTCTTCTCTTCTTCTGTCTTCTTCTGCTTCTTCTTCTTCTGTCTTCGTCTTCAGTCTTCTTCTTCTTCATCTTCTTCTTCTTCTGCTTCTTCTTCATCTTCGTCTTCTTCGTCTTCTTCTTGCTTCTTCGTCATCTTCTTCTTCTTCATCTTCTTCTGCTTCTTCTGCTTCTTCTTCGTCGTTCATCTTCTTCTTCTTCATCTTCTTCTTCTCATCTGCTTCGTCAGCTTCTTCTTCTGCATCTTCGTCGTCTTCTTCTTCTTCTTCTTCTTCGTCTGCTTCTTGCTC
>OZ020572.1:15020654-15050654 GCA_963971525.1 Cephus spinipes | reverse complement strand
CCTCCTCCTCCTCCTCCTCCTCCTCCTCCTCCTCCTCCTCCTCCTCCTCCTCCTCCTCCTCCTCCTCCTCCTCCTCCTCCTCCTCCTCCTCCTCCTCCTCCTCCTCCTCCTCCTCCTCCTCCTCCTCCTCCTCCTCCTCCTCCTCCTCCTCCTCCTCCTCCTCCTCCTCCTCTCCTCCTCCTCCTCCTCCTCCTCCTCCTCCTCCTCCTCCTCCTCCTCCTCCTCCTCCTCCTCCTCCTCCTCCTCCTCCTCCTCCTCCTCCTCCTCCTCCTCCTCCTCCTCCTCCTCCTCCTCCTCCTCCTCCTCCTCCTCCTCCTCCTCCTCCTCCTCCTCCTCCTCCTCCTCCTCCTCCTCCTCCTCCTCCTCCTGCTGAGTGATGCCCACTGGCACACAACCCGATTGCGCACACGCCCAGTTGGACACAAATCATTGGACACAACACGATTGGACACAGTGTCCATTCCGTACAGCAAGATTGGACACAATGCCGATACGACACATTAGTTTTGGACACAGACCGTTTAGCATGCGATAACATTGGACACATTAGAACTGTGTCCAATCTTGTTGTGGCGAATTGGTTTCGTGTGCGATCTGACTACGTAAGGACGTACTGTGAAATTGGACACAGATAGTTGTAGATAAATTTCAGATAATTCATTGGACACAAAGCTAGCTGCACAATAAGGTATATCGATCTAACCAGAACTCTACAAGAAGTGAGGCAATGTGAACTGCTGTGGTACATTTATAATAAATTTATTATATATCTTCTAAAAATAATCTTCCAATATTTGTAACTTTACAAAGTGTTCGCGTCAAATAGGTAGAGATAATCGTCATCAGGCATAAATGAATTCTATGTTCAATGTTTCTTGTTAATGTCTTGGTAATGCATTTTAATGAAATTTTTAATTATTATCTTAATTATAACATGATAATTTACACTAGCCAATGGGATTTATTCGTGAGTTGAAAGTCACACGTTTTGTAAAGAATACGACTATTGATGAATATTTTATAATAATGTAATAATGTGCCAGATTTTTACCCCGTAACCGTACAGAACAGTTATACGTCACAATACTATTTTTTCACTCATATTTGAATCCTTGATTTTGCAGCTTTTTAATATGCATATATGTATTTAAATGCTGTTGGGATAAACTTATGAGCGTTAGTACATACACACCACTCCTGGGCGTCACAACAAACCCCCACCACTGCCCCGATGAGTCATAGAGCGCATCGCGTTGGGTCCCCCGCACTGCACTATGGCGCCAGCCCCTCGTCTATGTGCTCAGCTCTCCCCTCCCCCTGCGACACGGTGGTGGACCCCCCACCACGCGGCCCTGGTCCTAAGGCCCGAAACCCCCCAGTAGCAGCGTTGCATGTCCCCCCAGGGGGCGTACCACGGTCGGTAATTATGCGGTGACCGCCGGCCGGTAACTTTTTTAATTACCCTAAGGCGGGTAACATGGTAAAGTAGAACACAGCTGTTTTTTGTAAATAATGCCTTATAATATAGAGGTATCGTATGCAGTGCCGTTTACTTTTTCGATACTTTTAATTATCGATGGGGTGGATATCCAACCCCTAATATTTTTGGGATGAACCCTCCACATACAACGTAGCTGCTTCTGGAATGCTGGGGCCCCTCTTTCGCTCAATCTAGCGAACGATGCGCAAATACGCCCGACGTGGGGGTACCCCTGTCTTGACCAGCCCTATGAAATCCCGGCCAGCGTAAACCCCTACTACCCGGTATCTCTTATTTGCAACTATGCAAAAATTTATGGTCATGGTGGGGGAAAAAGACGGTGACCTGTGAACCATCTTCGCAGCATCTTGTCAGTACTGTGACAGCGAGTAAAAAAAGCACAAGAGTAATAAAAAAAGCATAAGTGAAAGTGGCCTAGTGAAGTTAAAAAAAATAAAGTGGTATGTATAACAGCATTAAGCTAGTACACGTTTTTTATTGGATTTTAAAAATGTATCGTACATTTCTCACCTTTTACCCTTATTTCTAGACGCTGCACAGTAGACCAGCCAGGTCGGTGACATCACATATCGATACATATATTAACCAGACACCTATTACTGCTATTGGAGCGGTAAGTGTAATAAGACTATTCGTTTTTATTTGCTTTAACCCCTTCCCGTACTTTAGCGAGTCTGACTCGCGATGAAGATTTTGGCCCAAACATGCATATCGCGAGTCAGAGTCGCGACGAGATACTTGGGCCAAACATGCATATCGCGAGTCAGAGTCGCGACGAGATACTTGGGCCAAACATGCATATCGCGAGTCAGAGTCGCGACGAGATACTTGGGCCAAACATGCATATCGCGATTCAGGGTCGCGACGAGAGACGTCAAAAAGAGCTCGGTTCGGAATAAAAATTTACAAATTGTGCGAGGCAAGTACCGGTTTCTGTTATCAATTTAAAATATATACCGGCCAGGACAAAATTGATCGAAACGATAGTGCGTCGGAGAACGTTACGATAGAGTTGTCAAAGTCTATAATTAACAAAGGATATACTTTATTCTTGGATAACTGGTACTCTTCACCCAACCTGTTTCTAAAATTACACCAGCGAAAGACAAACGTTATCGGGACCGTACGCAAGAACAGAAAAAATATGCCACAGGACTTGCAAAAGCATATTTTGAAGAAAGGAGAATTTATGTGGAGATCTTGCAATAATTTGATAGCTCTGCGATGGAAGGACAAGCGCGACGTTTATATGCTCTCCACAAAACACAAAACTATAGAGATGGTCGAGGAATCAAACAAACAATTACAGAAAGTAATGAAGCCAAAATGTATTGTAGAATATAATAAGGGTATGGGTGGAGTTGATCGTCAAGATCAGGCGTTAGCATGTTTCCCAATAATGAGAAAAGCCATGAAAGGATATCGAAAGCTGTTCTTCTACATATCAGATATGGCTTTGTTTAATACCTATATCATGCAGAAAACAATTTACAGTCGAAAACGGGAGACCTATGTTGATTACCGTGTAAATATAGCCGAGGCAATTTTACAAATTGTTAAATTACCGGACTACAAAATGCGTGGGAAATCATCAGTTGAAACACCCCTTCGACTCCAAGCTCGATATTGGGCTCATTTCCCCAAAAATATAGATCCGACACCTCGGAATAAGCATCCAACAAGGATGTGCAAAGTCTGCTATAAACAGAAAATTCGAAGCGCAACGAAGTGGGAATGCGCGAAATGTAAAGTGGCTTTACATCTGCCAAAATGTTTTGAGAAGTATCATACCATGGAGGATTTCTAGAATTGTACGTATTTCCTTTTTGGATATTCAGACAGTTTTATGATTAAATTCTTTTAAATAATATACCATTTACTTTTAGGTGTAGTATTATTATATTTCTCAGAGGACCAAACTATTATACATATCCTACAATATTATATACAAAATATAATAAATTTATAATATCATAAAAGTAAAAGCGTAAGAGTTTACTTCCTCAACAGCAGTATCGCGTAAAATTCACTATACCACAGGTATCGCGGGCATCTACATTTCGGTTCGTATTGCGACTGTTTACGAACATCAGTGTGGTCTGTTTAGCGCGCGTCGATGTGTACCGCTTGGGCCCGAGTTTCGTCGAGCTAAATGGCACGGGAAGGGGTTAAACAAATTTATTAAAGAAACTGAAATTTTTACAGACTATGCCACCGAGGAGGCCAGATACACCGCCCTTGGGGATGGAGGGGCCGTTTGAGGGGCCCCTACTGGACGGCATTCGACCACCGCGGAATGAGTTTTTCGCCCCCCTCCACGGTGGCCAATGTTTTTATGGGTGCCTATATGTCCGCGGCCCTGTGAAACTATGCTACTGCTGCATGCGCGTGCAGGCCCCCGAAAGCAGGGCAGAGTACACCCCGGCAGTGGTCCACTATTTATTGCTGGATCGCGACATACGGATAGGCGGCGGGGTGTGCATGCGCTGCGAACGGAGCGTCCTGCACGCGTACAATCCATTAGATTGTATAGCGTGCATTAGCTATTATGTGGACCACAGGGCCGTGGTCATAGCCCAGGGCGGTGATGAGGTGGTGGCCGTTCGACTGTAGCTACATATGTTTTTTTTACATACTACACCTATTATACATACATAATTTATTTATCACTATTTTTTTTGCTTACTCACTACATAATTGCTTACACATACACATATTATTACTATATTTAATTTATACCTACATATTATTACTTTGCTTATATATACACATATTATATAATTTATATAATTTATCACTATTTTTTTTGCTTACTCACTACATAATTGCTTACACATACACATATTATTACTATATTTAATTTATACCTACATATTATTACTTTGCTTATATATACACATATTATATAATTTATATAATTATATATTTAATTTATACCTTTTAAAAAAAATGATATTGTAATAAATACAAAAAGGAAAGCATTAACCCATGTACCATGATTTACACCGTGAATATTGTAGCCTACCACCGCCACCATAGATCTTATTATCGTGCGCATACTGGCGATCAGCCAAATGCTTCTTTCGCACAAAAGCGTCGTAGTACTCTCTGACGATTCTATCGTTTTTCCGCAAATCACCACTAAACACATTCTGGAAGGCATGCATCCCGAAGCCGGAAGAGAGGTAGTGTAAAAACATCATGCAGAATTGGCCGCACACCGTCGATGTCTCGCTCTGAAGCTGCTGAGTGTTCCATCGGAAGGATCGACAGTTCCGTCGTAGTCTCGATGCATGGTGATGATACAGCGGTGGTAATCCGTAGCTGTCAAAGTAGTAACCGTCTCCGTCAGCGTCCACGTACATGGCAACCCAATGCGCTCCTGGCTTCGTATGATCGTCCGTGTTGGCTATAATGGCAGCGGGTTTCGACCAGTTTCGGAGTATTCTATCAGCTGCGTAGACACCCGTCGTATGAGCCGATATACCGCGAAGACCGAGGTAAAGGTCTAGCGTGTTCATATATGCGGTCCGTTATTCCGAAGCCAAAATTCAAGGCGTAAGGCGTTGTTCAGAGCACAGGTAAACGATCCTCGGGTTTCCTTACAGGCGTGAACGATGCACTCGTAATGGTCACAATTCGGTGGGAAGTCCTCGTATGATGAGTTATTGGGTGTTTCATCCAAATTTATAACCTCCCGGGCCATAACGGTCTGCAGAAAAAGTACACTTTCCGAGCCCCGCGTGTATATGCACCGTGAAATACCAGCTATATTTCGGAGATTGGTGTATAACTGTTTGTACGTTACACCACCATCGAACCACTCTAGACCGTGCTGATAGCAGGTCATGGTGTTGTTCTCGCTTCTGATCGCCGATGGTAGTTCGTTGAAATCACAGGGCGGTGAAACGATCCAGTGGCCTATGTATTTTCTTTCCACAGCCACGACGCCGATCTCCTTCGGAGCCAGACGCCCCTCGGAATCTTTAAAGTATTCGATTTCGATGACAAAATCCATGATCGTGATGTTAACTCGAAGGCGTTCAACGAGAAACTAACGACGATGCTGACGATCACTAACGATAGCCAGTACTCAAAAGATGATGACGCAGACCCCAAACTGCTGACCTATGCATTTTCTTCGATTGTTTAGCCGCCGTAATCTACGACGATTTGCCGCGCAGCGTCGATCTCCAAAACGTTGTCGTACTCTGCGTAGACGATACAGTTCACGGTAGTGGCCAGCGGTTCGTCGAAACGCACCTCGATTCGTACACTACCGTGCATGATCAAGTTCCAGTGGGTGTTGCTATTTGCCGAGAGATCGGGCGTAAGATCGAAAACGAACAGGCAGTAACCGTTTGCGTAAGCACTCCTAGATATCGAATTACCCTCGTTGAGGAAGTGTATACCCGTGCCGCTGAAGAGGGTGTGATACGCGTCCACGTAAAGACCGGCTTTGCCGAAATCGGTCTGCAGTGCTTTCGAGGGTACTTGAACACCGTCGACGTACAGCGATAAGAAATTAATACAATAGTTTTTAAAATTGAACGGGTTGAGCTGATAGTTGCCGTTGAAGGCCTTATTATCGACGAAACCTATTATAATACGCTTGGGTAATTGGCCGAGAATCACGTTGTCCATAGTGCCACCGTGCAAACCGGCATGCATCGTCAGTGCCTTGACCTCCACACGCGTAAGCGGATACTTTGCAGTTGTCTTCGATAGCATTTTAGAATGAGCAATTAGAATACCGGGGCTTATTTTGGCGCGTCTAACGAGGAGCGTGGCCTCCGTTATATGTAAAGAGCTCTCGCTCTTGGGATCCATGAGGGAGAAACCGTCTCTCGTGCGTACGAGGCGTAAACGGAGCTCAACACCATTTAATAAAAATTTTTCTTGGTTAAACACATCGCAGTGTAAATGGCCAATCAGATCGACCGTCCTGTCTTTACCGACGAACGCTTGCCTATTCGCGAGGCCTATATTCTTGCCCGCTGTATCGTCCATATGGCCGGGCGTGTCGTTGTACCAGAGCATGCTCGAGAGGTGCGACCCCTTAGCGGCGGGCCCGTAATTTAATAGCGTCTCTATGTAAGCTCTGTAAGCGTACGCGTTATTAGGCGGCGATACGAGCTTCTGATTAAGAAATACGTCCACCTGGTTGAATAGCGAGTGTAGCAGGTTGTTAACAGGGGCCGCTTTGCTCAGAGCATCCGCTGCTGACGCATCCTTGGAGCGCAGCTGTACGCGTAAACTCAGCATGGTGTGTGCTAGATCGAGGTACTCATCCCCGTTACCCGGCACGACAAATTCAATGGGCGAGTCATCGGTCAGCGATGAGATAGGCTTATAGTGCACCCACTGAGCGCTCTCTATAGTAGTCTGCGTCGGTGGTAGTGTAAAGAGCTCGAGCTCCGATTTCATACACACGCACGAGTGCGCGTGTAGGAAGGCCATGATAGAGGTAGCGTTTAGGAGAAGATATCCAGCACACTCCGCTTTACTTTCTTACTAGCGATCCTACGACGATTTTTGGGTTTCTTGGTTTTTGATTTTATTTTTTTTACTACTTTTTTTTTCGACGCGGAGCAGCCTTCTTCCCCGTACGTCTCTTACGCTTGTTAGCAGTTCTTGAGGCGATGCTCCTTCCAGCGACGCCGATGATAGAGTGGGCGCCGCGTGATCGTTTTACAGATTTATAACCCGATCCTTTTATGAGCTCGTCAATTTTCGTCTCCGCCTTACGTTTAAGATTCATACCCGATTCGGCGGCCCTGGTGCGAAACGCCTGCTTGAGCGGAGCACCGCGTTCGCTGACGTCCGTCAAGATATTCATACCAGCGCGCACCGCTTCCTTACCGACTGCTCGGGCCCCCCTCGATAGTAGGGGTAGCACGCGCCGAAAAAGACCACCAAGAAAGCTACCGATACCATGACCCCGCTGATACGGAGACCCCGCGAATACCCGGAATTTCGTGGAATATCCCCCGCCTATCTGCGAATCGTAGTAATCGGTGTAATGAGCCATCACTCTAACCGTTTAAAGTGTAGTGTTACGGAGAGCGTTCCTGATTCAAATGGTATGGGGTCGCCCAGGTGGTCTCTTATATCGATGTCGATCGTTTGAAAAGTCGTTCGGAGCAGCGGTATGTACTTTAACGGCGAAAACGAGAGCACTTTTACAGCCGCGTACGCGTATTTGTTATCTGGCTGTAGGGGTACCACGCGGAGCAGGGGGGTTTGGACGTCTCCGGTGATATACGGTTCGCAGACATCCGTGTAAACGAAAAGCATCTAGGGTAGGGCGTTGATCAGACTAGCCGGTTGATCGGCCATCACGGGGGATTCTGCTTTCGATACCACGAGCGACTCGGTAAAGCCAAGGATGCGAGCCAGGGAGCGGCAGAGTCTCAGCTCGTGCGGATCGTCTAGATCGTTATCGGTAGAGACGAACGATACGCTCACGTAACCACCTCTGCAGAGCTCTAGTTTCAGACGGCCCGTCATAGCCGTGGTAGCGTTTATTTCGTCAATGAGGCTCTTTACGTCATCGTAAACACCGTGCGCTACGTTAGAACCCGACACTATAAAGCCGGTTAGCGGTTCTTTGTGGTTCTTCTGCGGTTTGGTACGGGTAGTGACCACGACCACGTGATCCCAATCTTTTAGCGCCACCGGCACGTGCAGAAAGGTCATAGGAATCTGTATTTCAACCAGAGCAACAGACCATGCCCCGTGTAAATCGATCTGATGCGATAGATGTGTCGTAAAACTGGTAGTTTTATTTTCGGGATAGTACGACATACTGCTGTTACTGGGAAGAACGAGATAAAATTGGTCCTTCATTGTTCTTCAAGTGGGATGCCGGTATCCACGAATTAAATTTCTCGGGGTAACCAACCCAACTGACCAGTACTTTTTGGGCTTTCCCACGACCGCTTCGTTTTATTACACGATCGACGAGAAACGCGTCCTTTGCGAGGTCCTTGCGAACTCGAACGAGCTCCTCTTCGTAAAAAATACCGTCAATCTCCTCTCCGGCGAGATCTTCTAAGATGTAGACGGGTGGCTCCCTCGTTGTACCTAGGCGTACGATTTTAAAAATCTCTCGAGTCCACCCACCCTCGTAACCTTTCGCAAAAGGGTTCCTAGCGCTACTGATGCGTACCAGGTCGCCGACACTGTATTTAGGGACACGCGGGCGCACTGGGGCGTATCGCATAGATAGATTCATACGAGCCTTAGCGGCATTATACAGGGTTACGTCAACCGGGCGCATTCTTATCGCGGAGTGGCGTGTCCTGTTGTACGAGTCCACGAGATTCTGAAGAATATCTATGTACCGCCGAGTGTTTCTATGTGTAAAGTAGCGCCACATACGATCCTTCAGAGTACGGTTGTAGCGTTCGACGATAGCAGCCTTTACGTCGGGGCTGCGCGCTACACGGAATCCTATACCAAGCTCCTCGAGTAGACGCTGCAGTACACCGTTGATAAACTCTTTACCCTTGTCTGTCTGTAGGTACATGAGTATCCTATTCTTACTACGTGTCAAAACCCTCCGGAATGCCGCAGCTACCGTCGCACCGGTCTTATCGCGTAAAGGCTCCACCCAAGCGTATTTGCTGAGTACATCGATTATTACAAGTATATACGTGTAACCATCGTTGTACTCCTTCAACGATCGAAGGTCCACAAGATCGGCCTCCCAAACGTCGTCGATATTGCTGACGGTGTAAGAGCGAAGCTGAAACGTATGTCGCACGGGCTTATGCAACGTGTACGCGTCCTGCGCCTGTAACCAACGCGTGACGGAATCTCGTTTTACCCTGCCCCTAGCCGCTCGCTCTAGGTTACCGATACCGGCGTACGAAGACGGTTCTGCTGGCGTGTAATAAAGACGCCTCAGAAAGCTATCATCAGCCGATATCTTTTTCTTCTTCCGTTTCACGGCAGCCTTAACCATTCTAATCTTTTCTTTTTCTCGCTATCGGTGGTTGTACCGGCCGACGCGGATCGCGTATATTTTTTCCCCACACGCTCTTCGTCCCCGGAGTCTCTAAACACTTCCTGAAACGCCTCGCCGAATTCCTCCTCTGTAGACGAGCTCTGAGTCTGCTCGATTGGGCGCGGTACGATTGTTACACGGCGCGGTGTCTGATTACCGAGAGACGTCGTGTTGCTCCCCTCCCTCCATAGACGTTGATTGCCGATATATTCACGCGGTATACCTGCAGTACGGAGGAACCGCGCAAACTGGCGACACCCCGCCGGTCTCGCTGTTTTTCTCTCACGCATAGCATCGTTGATTAAATCCACGATGTTGGCGTCCTGCACGACGGCGCCGCCGATACGCGTAACACCCTGTTTACTCCACGAGATGCGTGGCGAACCAGCGTTGCGCAGCCTTCCTAGTAAAAGCTTAGCCTTAGCTCTGTACTTTTGGGGTACGCTAGCGATGATGTCGTCGTCGCCATCGTCGGTCAAACTCCTGACATTATCCTCCGCAGAACTGTTATTTTTTTTCTTGGCATCGTTATCGCCTCGCCTATCCTCGTCGACGTTATTTCGCAGATCCTCGATAAAGTGTAGATAACGCTGCAGCACCTGATTGTACATCTTCCACTTTTCGCGCTCGTCGATGAAATTCGGTGAGTGTAGGATCTCCTTCATGGATGCGTCTAATCTGCTTAAGAGGGTCCCGGGGGTCTGCACGGTGTTTACGGTGTCGACACCCTGCTCCTGCTGCTGCTGCTGCTGGTGGTGGTGGGATGTATGAGGCATTGGCCGGTAGTGCTGCTGCTCCACGCTCTCCTGAGGGATTAGAACCATCTTTTTGGCATGCTCCATCTCGCTCTTCGTGACATATACCCCTAGCCGCCTCCCCCTATGAGTTTCGAAATGACGGTGCCTAGTATGGGTGCTAGCAGAAGAGGTAAAAAACCGCCGCTCTGAACGATAAGACGTTTTCTAGTTTTGACGGCTGAACCCGGTCTGGATAAACGTCTCAACAACGATGCGTGTTTTCGTAAGCGGCGTTTCTGCGTCGGCTTGAGAGGCACGTTACCGCGAAGAATATTCAGAGCACATTCGCATATACAGTTGACGAGTCGTGAGTCGGCCACTCGTAACAAAGCGCTACGCTGTTTGCTATCCAGATGGCAAATAGCCTTTAACACTGCGGCGTGTTTGCGCCCTACAGAGCAGCGTGCGCCGGATACCATTACAACCGAATGACTGGTACGTCTCGATCGGTGTGCCCTCCCTTTATACCCTTTCGCGGTACGTACACGTAGTGGAACTGGTCCGAAGGAAACACGCAAGTGCGAAAGCGGCAGTTATCGGGGGTCGACTGCTTCAAATCGAGTAGTAGATAACCATGCGGTTGGGCCGTGGCATCGCGGTAGACTTCCTGTACGAAGCGCGGATTTTCAGGAAACACCTGTCTGGCCAGATGCTGTATCTGCGCTCTGTCGCGAGGATTTTTAAATACAACGATATAGTTGGCGTTTAACGAGATATCGCGCTGCCCGGGCCCCTGATGAAAGAGATTCTGCGTAATGAAGATAACGCTGATGTTCTTATGATTGCTGCCTTTGGTAAAAAGGTCGACCACCGTGTTATTGGACGATTCCCTCATGAGATCGTCGATGATGACGAGTTTCGGGCGTGGGTCATTGCCGTAATCGGTGTTCTGCGGCAGTCCCTCGTGAAACTCTATAGCGCTCCCGTACTCCCTGTACCCCTCCTGCCACTCTGCATAGTGAAAGAGAACGCGCGCGAATCGCACGTCGCTCATGTCCTCGATGAACCGTAGGAATTTCTTTACGAAAAACGTCTTCCCACACCCCGTTGGCCCACAGATCATCGACGTCCACGGGTGCTTCCACCGTGTGTCCATTATGACAAATGAGGCTATTTGGCGGTGTTCTTTACGAATATACTGTTAAAGAGTCTGCTGGATTTTACACGCTCCCCCTTCCATCGCGGGGCCCGGCCGCGGCGGGCGCGCGACACGCGTGAGGCTCGTGACGTCGCGCGCGCTTGCTAGCTCTTATCGGTGACGTTGCTAGCCCCCTCGTCCGGGTGAGCTCATCGTGCACCTGTGAGCTAATAGTCGCCATGTACGTGTGTCAGCCGCATAGCTAGCCATAGTGCACTGCTAGCATGCCCGAAGCGCCACTGAAAAAATAAATAACATGGGCGGGTTGGTGGAGCCTTCGGGAATAGATCGATAAAGAGGTTTTTTTTTTTTTTTCAAATAAATATGTTTTATTATTGTACAGGCGATGTATACAGGGTGTCCCAGAACTACCTGACCAACGGGGTATAGCGGTGTTCGGGAGGCACCACTGATCACGAAAATGACCTTCCTTTTGTCCGGAAGGTCATAGTTTTTAAATGGGAGCAGGTCAAAGTTGACCAATCAGAGGGAGGCGTCAAGAGAAATGTAGGCACCTGAAAACTCTGAGTTTTCTTCCCTCGCTTTTGTTTCTCGGTACTTCGGGCAGGATGACGTCAGCCGAAGACATACATATTGGAAACAAGAAACAAGCTACCGAGAAACAAAAGCGAGCGAAGAAAACTCAGAGTACGCAGGTGCCTACATTTCTCTTGACGCCTCCCTCTGATTGGTCAACTTTGACCTGCTCCCATTTAAAAACTATGACCTTCCGGACAAAAGGAAGGTCATTTTCGTGATCAGTGGTGCCTCCCGAACACCGCTATACCCCGTTGGTCAGGTAGTTCTGGGACACCCTGTATACATTTGTACATTTTTTGGTAATATTAGTTACATAAGACTGTACGGTAAAATATTGTTCAGGGTTGTATATACATTTGTACAATTTTTTTTGGTAATTCTAGTTATATAAAGCCGTACGGTAAGGATCCGAAACGACCGTCGCGCCGCCGTTTTTGAAGTTCGGTCGGTTTACACGTTTTTGATTCGAGGCGTGTAACTACGTCGTGAAACGGCGTACGACGTATCGCGTCGTAGTGTAAAACAACAGGCTCGCTCGTCTCTCCCGTTACATAAGACCGTATCCAGTCATAATTAATGGCGAGACTCGTCGCGTGGTCGATCGTGATACCTTTGACTTTGCAGACCTCTGCGTGAGAACCGTCTGGCTTACGTACCCGGTACGCGTAAAATTTCGGGCCTCCCGATACAAAAGATGTGATATAACTACCAACACCGTACGACTCCAGCTCGTCCGTTAAATCGCCTAAAAGACTGCCGAGCGGCGGCTCGTAAGCGTTATCGGCGTGACGGCCACCCGATACGTGTATACACGAGTCGGTGTCGTAATATAGTACACGGCGATCTAATTTTTCGAGATAGTCATATAACTTAAGACGAGCTTGAGCCGTGGTGTACGCGGCTATAACGACGTTTGTGTACGCTGTGGGTATCACCGATTCACTCGTGCTACTCGTGTTGACGTAGAGTATTTCGTCATCTACGGGTAAAATACCCGTAATTTCGACCTCCGGGGACGTAAGCAAACTCACGAGCTTCTGACGAGTCGTTACGATTTCCGTTTTAGGTAGATTTTCGCGCTGCCCGAACTTGCCCCAAAAGGAATTCAAACATAGTTTGGCGACTGCCCGCAGACCGGGATTTGATTTTATGTTAGCAGGGTCTAGTCGAATACCCTCGACCCGATCGTACTCCTCTACATACAGCTTCTTTGACTCGTCATCGCTGCACTCACGCGGCCACCCGCTAGCCTCCTGCTTAATCTTCAGGAATGTATTTATGTAATTGGCAAAGTGACCGCCCGTTCGCGTGGCCGGATCGTACTGGGTGATCTCTTATTGCCATATCTCGTGTATCGCCGTTATTTGATACCCTTTACGTACAGCCCGTCTAACCTCGTCCACAACCCATGTCCCTTCGAATACTCTATCCTCAGGATTCTCGTGAGGACACGAGCCCTGCAGCGTTGACTCTGCACAGGAACGACACAGTGCGAAAAGCAATTTACCGTGCATGCGCGTCGGTAGCACTGGGTGATACAGATCTCGCGGTGGTAACACGACACACTTAATCAGACCCTCTACGCTATCGACGTTATTGTGATCACCCGTTAGTTCGCGACAATCGTCGCCCACGTACACTCTAGGGTGCCCTACAGGGAATTTCCCCGTTTTCGATATGAAGGGGTAGAGCGAACACACATCTACGTAGTGTATCCTCTCAGACCCCTCGACTTCGTAAAAACTGACGGTATTCCCTGTACGCCCACCGAAGAAAGCATCGCGAGGTTCCAGCGGTAGTTGCGCTACCAACGGGTTCTCATTCAATGCTCTATAGAATGCGGCCTGTGCCGGCTCGTTTATCCAGCTATCGAATTCACACTCCCAGATTTCCGTCAGTTCGTAACCGAGATATCGGATCTTATCATTCGTAGCCTGCGTTCTCTCGAAGCGCGCATCCATAGATTCGCCCGTGTGCAACCGCGTATCCCTGTTTATGCGATAACATTTTGGGCACCCGTGCCAGAAGCAGCCCTGAAACTGCAAGACGTGTCGCAGACCTGTATCGGTGTCATGGTAGTAGCCGTCGACGGGCGTGCCCTCCGGTAGACGGTACTCCCGAGTGCGCCCTGCGTGAACTATGGTACAACCCCAACGATGCTCCAGCGAAAGAAGCCATAACAGGGCCTTACGTGATTGTTTCTCGCAGTAGCGGTATCCACCCGGTGGTAAAATGGCTATCTGTTCGTCCCGCAAAAAGTTTTTTCTAAAAACTCTCGAACACGCTGAGGCAATGGTGGTGCTCTCCGAGAAAGGACAAACGCTACCGTGTTGGAGAAACATTGCGCGGAAAGAAACGCATGCCTGTCTCAGTATGGTGACGTCGGATCTACAGTAATCAATAAACTCTGTTCGAAAGTTAAATACGTAGCCCGCAGACCGTTGCTCGTTATACCATACTAAGAATTGATTACGTTGAGCCGTAGGCATCGTGTCGGGTGAATAAAACTCGAGTGGTGGTAGAGGACCGATATAATGCTGATTCTCGGGAGTATTGAATAGATGCGGAAAGACACCTTTTTGTTTCAAACCAGCCGAGTCCACGAGACCGAAGGCTTTTGGCAGGGCACTCAGAGGCATGTGAAAATAATTAAGGCTGTCTATGAATGTTACACGACCCGTCTTCATCATTATGATACTCGTGCCACTGAGTATCAGCGTCGGTGGTTTTAGAGTTTTCCGTTTACGCTTCACGATATGCTTCAGTATAAACTGCGCGTCGAAACCCTTGGCGTTATGCGCCACACAGATCACTCTCTGAAACGATTTTCTTTTAGGATCGCACGCGTAATCTACAAACTGCCTTACGGGATCATCTTCAAAGACGTATTCGCGTACACCGCAGGCCGGACATACCCTCGCGAGATCTGTATCGTTTATGCATGCTGTGCACATTTGCTGAACGACGCACAGGTTTGGCGTGTGGATGCGTACCGTGTCGTCACCGGGTAGCTTCTGTATCTGCTGTGTTTCAAAATCGTAAAAAATGAATAGAATATTTTTTTCCACAGCCGCCTTTTTTACCGGTCTGACGTAACACTGATGGCCTACTTTGTTAACGCTCTTGCAGACTCTACAGTACACCTTATCGCAAGAGTGTTTACGCAGCGCTCTTTGAAGCGGTCTGAGACACTGTGGACAGCTGCGAACGGCCTGACATACGCTCTTTTCTTTTCCCTTCTGTTTGATAAATAGCGTGTTTATATGGTTATCGAAACAGATTTGGCCAAAAAAGTATCTATGGCACTCGCGACAATACAATGTAGGGAGAGCCGAATCGCAGGCCGGTTTTCCGGAACATCTAGCGCATTTGTGGGAACACTTATGCTCTGTATCGTGCGTGTAAGATTTGTTACATGGTATGCAAAAACCGCGACTACCGACCGCACCCCGCATATTTAAAATAGGCTGATAATGCTGCGAATTATTATAATACAGGATGCGGAGCGTTTGCCGTGGTCTCCCTGATCCGTACGCGTTATCAACTGCTTGCGAACCGTCGTACAGCGGTTTCTCGCCGCTGCCTATGGTGTCAAAATCGTAAACAACGATTGCTATACCCCTCGGGGCTAGGTACCTTTGAAATTTATCAATTTCTGGAATACCGCACCCGTCCGATGGTATGTCTACACACGCGTTTGTCACAAGTTCGAGAGCAAATTGTTTTTGTAATTTACTCCGTTGACCCCGTACCGCGTTCCATCGCTCATGCAACTCCCCAGAGCGCACCTCCCCGCGTTCAGCGTGTACCATCGCCACAGCGAGCGACCTAGGTAGACAGAGATTATCGCTATTCGCTATGGTCAGTATCGAGTGTTTTTTTACAAATTCATGTGTTAATCGCACGCGCCCTGTACCCCGCGGTACTTCGACTATACACGATTCGATGACGAAAGACCTATCAATTTGGAATGCCTGAGCGCTCTGTGCGACGGACGATATCACACCCCACACATCGTTTTCGAGAAGTTCTCGAGCCGGTCTGTACGACAGCCACGCTGCCCCGCACGCAAAACTGTCGGATTTGATCGTTAGACCTATATAGTCCCGCGCGGTACACGAGCTTGTGAGGTACGCGTGTATATCTCTGACTGCCCCGTGTAACCATGATACCGTATTTGTATCAGGGTCTTCGGGCGGCCTCCGGATAGCCATTGCTATTTCACGCCCGTCTAAACGGAACCTATTTATACGACGCGTCGTTTCGGACAGTATTGTAAATCTATAGCCAGGCGGTAGCACGTCGTTATTGATATCTTCGGCAGTGTCATCGTTGTCGCTCTGCGGTCGAAGAAGGGGGCCACCACCGATCTGTCGACATACCCCGTCGTCCTCTGCATCTAACGTTAGGAAAAAAAAGTTTTTTATTTTTTACTTGTTAAACAAAAAAAAGTGTTAAGCGCATACTGACTTCTCATTCCTCGCGAGGATTAAGCATTGACCCTATGTATGAGAATAGCGCGTCTAACTGCCTTTCATCACCCCCTACATTTTTAAAGTTAGCAATTTCGACAAAAAAAAGCGTTAAACGCTAAGGAACATAGCTTTTCACGCTACCTTCTTCCGGGTCGTTTGGATTCTCATCATCATCATCATCATCATCGGCATCGAGCTCTGCTAATACTTCAGCAACCTCATCGGCATCCGCCGCTACGTGCACACCGTTCCTGGCAACCCAGAGTATCGGTTCTTCAGCATTGGCCTGATCAGGCGGTGGTAGCAGGGCACCCTGTACCACAGGGTCCCGACTATCGCTGTCTATATCCGTATCGAGCGAATCTACAATTTTTTTATTTTTATTATTTTCACACAAATAAATTTTCAGCGGTTTCTGTACTTTATCATTATTACCTGGATCGTGCTCGTTTGAATCGTTGGAAGCGGTGGAGCGATCGTCGACATCATCCTGGTCGTCGCCGCCGTCTTCGTCGGCGTCCGACGCTATAGCCATGAACGCGTCTGTAAAAATTTATGAATAGCACAACACATTTTTTCTCTTTTTTCGACGCTGTATGACACACCCTGTGTGTCGTAACGTGTTTCTCCTTCTTCTTCTTCTTCAGCCGCTCGCGTGTTCAGGGCTGTCGATGGTCCTGGCACTTTTTTAAAAAACGTATATTAGGCGTAAACTTTTTTTTTTAAAGTATATGCTTTACCGTTTACGTAGTGGATCACCGCTGTGCTGGTGCTTGTCTCCGGGTAAATCTCCTCCTCCACACGATTGAGGCATCCTAAAAGCAACCAGTCCTCCTCCTCGGGTGCGTCGTCGTTGCGAAATCGCGTCAATTCTTGTAAAATTTACTTAGTTTTTAAAAGCAGTTTATTTAAGCAATATTACCGGTAGGTGGAAAATACATACCTTCGTGGAACGCATGATCGGCTATAATAGCCCTGGTGATACGATTATCACGCACTCCCCGTTTGTTAATACACGCTACGGCTAACGAGAGTATGTACGGGTCGTTTTTAAAATACCCTCTCTCGTGACCCCTGACTAGCACGCGTAGAGTGCAATGGGCAAATACAGTTTTTAATCTAAGAGTTAACGTGCGTAAACCAAAATATCTTAATTCTCTGCACCACGCCGGCGAGAATAATCGCGCGTTTGTAGGCGTTATCAGACGGCGGGTCTTTACAAAATCGACAATACATTCGCGAATATGCGTTACAGATGACATTTTTTTTTAAACTGTTGATTGCTCTAAGTGATCAGTCTATCTACCGGGACGGCGTGATACGAACTAAAGCAGGGTACATCTAGCCCGGGCCCATCTTACAGTCGTTGCGATATTAATTTCAAACCAGTGTCTTAAAACGTGACCATGCAAAACAGCTGATTCAGCGGTAAAAAATCACGATTCTCTTAGGGCAGCGTTATCCGTCGAAAATCGGGTAAAATCGGGTAAAACGTTTCAATCGTAGCAAACAGACAAATATATATACAGAATTTATCGATCGTTCGTTCACTGATCCCGAAATACCGTGTATCCGTAATACGTGTAAAACAGTATAGAGGTGATGCATCGGTAGTTGCAGCGATCTGCTGACGCACACCGCTCCAGCCTGCATCACCATCTCTCTCTCTCCATCCCGATGTAAGGGTCAGAGACGCGTATCGTGTTACTCTGTTTTACAATCCGTAGCTACCAGAAGATCGCACCAATCTTTTACAGTATCGAACTCATCGATATCGCCACCTATGAGTTGCACGGCGATATCCTTTCCGACACGACCATCTTGCAGTAGTGTCTCGCAGCTCTCGTCGCGAAAAATTGCCATACACCGTACGTGTCGAATGTTGCGTCGGGCTGCTGTTCGCGTGTCCATTGCATAGTACCCCAAATTGTTCGATTGCTCCGCGTGCTCTCCCTCCTCATCGTACACATCGTGGCTTGTATAGACATCCCACGTGTCGTCGAGTGCTTCCAGGTACGCGTAAAGGCCGCTGGGCATGCTGACCACGCTCGTTCGGCATTCCTTATATTTCAGGTGTGGTGGACCATCCCGCGTCGCCAGGGTAACGCACCCTATAAACTCTGCCAGACTGCATCGTTTCTCCAGAGCGTGTAGCGCTGTCTCGTAGGCCCGCATAGCCCTCAAACACCATAGGGTTACGCAGCTTTCGCGTAATTTCTCGAGGTGATTGAATGCAGCCAACCACGCCTGCGATTCCAGACGCATAGGTGCGTGACGCGGTAACTCCTTTGGTGCGGGCCGTTCACACCTGCTTCGTAGCATCGCTAGGGCTGACCTGATCATCGGGCGTCGATATGTGATGCGGCACTTGGGGCTACCATCGTCGGACATACGCCACTCGTCTTTTGCCAGCCACTCGTGGGTGCATACGCGCTGTGCGTAAGGGCTATCGTTACAACGCTGATCACCGATAAAACCCAGCGTCACGCTACACCGTGTGAAATCGCGGTATCCCTTGTCCAGTATAGCAGCGATAGATAGCTCCGGTAGTATCACTGGCCTCACACCAGAGGCCCAACCCTTGCGGCAGATCATGTCAGGATTATCACCGTATAGCTCATCAGCGTCCGGGGCTCCCGGTTTCTCGTATGGTCTCTTCCTCTGGATATTGTTCGGGGTTTGCGTAGCGGTAGAGGGCTCGTGTCTTCGCCCTTTGTATACGCCTATGCCGCAAAAATTCCTCGCCGTCGTAGTGCGCCATTTCTTCTTCGTACAACTTTATAAATTTCTTTGTGCAGTGTACCTCTGTAGCGATTCTACTGACTCTCTCAGACTGTACATCAGTGGACGCTCGCGCGTGCCGCTGGATCATGTTAATGCTGATGTAGCTGCACGCGCTATAGGGTATCGGTATCTAGTCATCTCTGATACATCCTACGGTGTCAGCAGAATACTCTGTCAAGGCCATGTACTCTTTGTCCGCTGTATCCTGTGAATACAGTGTGTGGCGGAGGCTGTGGTGGTGGGGGTATATGTTCAATGATGTTTCGATGATCCGTTTTTTAGATACCGCCTTAGGCAGTACTGCTCAGACACCCGTACTGATCGTATACTATCGCTTCCTACAATCACCATGTACAAGAAGCAAGTACTACTGTCCACTGTGTACGGGTTAAACCGTTCGTTTTCGAAACAAATAATTACCGGCTTTTCTTTAAATCGATCGGGAGGCTTGTCGCCTGTAATACGCCTCGTTAATCAAGATTATTCCGGTGTGGAGTTTGAACCTAGCGAGTGGGGTATCGTCGCCGAACACTTCCCCGTCATCGACAAGTTCTTCGTCGCCGAGGACAACATGAAGGAAGTACCTGAGGATTTTAACACACCTATTGCCACGCCCGCTCACGAAATAATCTTCACGTACTCGTATGGTGAGCGGGCCATTATTTTCAAACCATCTGTACCGCTATCTACGAGTAGCGACGACTCGGGCGTTAAAAGAGCTAGAGCGTACACACCCCTGGTCGTAATGAAGAGGGTGTCGTACCTAAATCTCCAAAGGGTCTTGCGCTGCGTGACCGTCCAAATAAGCAGACTACGCGAGATCACCGACAGCGCTAACAACTGCAAAGACACGCTGATTGCGGAGCTCGATCGCCGCGGGGATGACCCCTTCAGGGCCAACATATTCACCGATCTTCGGCTGGTTTTGGAAAAGAAAGGCTTGTGGTCGCCGGCTCTTTATCAGCTATTGGTGGAGCTACTCTCCCTGTATAACCACGAGTACCTCTCCTTCGTGCGGAGCGCCACGGCTGTCCAGGATGGCCATGCTTAAGGCCTTAATAAATATGTACAGCCACTGTTTCTTGCAATATACAATATATATTTAAAAAATACCTATTTTTTTATTTCTTTGTCTCCTTCACCTCCATCTCCCCATATCTTGTCAATGACGGTAGCGGGTGGGAGAGAGATTAGAATGTGTGCATTTAGAGCATTGTTTCTACGAGCTACAAGTGGGGGTAAGCTGGAGCGCTTCATCCGCCTCGCCTCGGCTCACCCGCTCGACTCCGAGTTAGAATAGCAAAAGCAGGCACGATGGGTCGGCGTAGTGACGTATGTTTGACTGTGAGTGTAGTGTCCTCTAAGTGTCTATTAATACACAGCCTAAATATTTCAAAGAAGTTTCATTATATAACGTATTGTTTATTTATTATAGTTGAAAGGCTACATTTCCGTTAAGGACATGTTGGAGAAGAGGAGCCAGCGCCGTGAACGGCGAGGGGAGCTCAACGGCTGGCTCCTCTTCGAGGAGCTGGATTGGAGCGCGGAGGATATTTTTGGGCTGAGGCCGCTATTTGGGATGCCGAGCCTTTCCCATTATAATTGGTGCGTATTAATCGATTCTATATATGGAACACCCTGTACGTGTGTGTGGCACATGAGTAGTAATATTATTGTTTATTTTTTGCAGGGACTCGGACTATGAGTCAGACGATGACTATTAAGTTTTTTTTTTTTTTTTTTTTTTTAATATTTCTTATATTTTAAATTAATAAGTTTTGTTTTTTAAATTTTTGTACACCTCTATCTTTTTTATATTTATGTTTTTTGTTTTCTAATATACGATATTTTAAAATTTTTATATTTTGTGTTTTTATATTTTTAAATAATAATAAATCCTTCTAATAATAAATTTTATATATTAAAATTAAGCAAGTTGTGTTTTATTTCAAACTCCTTATATCCCACCTATTAATCCCGGTATTAGTACTTAAAACAGGTAGCCATTCAATAATTAAAAGTATCGAAAAAATAAACGGCAATGCATACGATACCTCTATATTATAAGGTTATTATTTACAAAAAACAGCTGTGTTCTACTCTGCCGTGTTACCTGCCTTAGGGTAATTAAAATATTACCGACCGGTGGTCAGTGCATAGTTACCGGCCGCGATAGGCCCCTGGGGGCATGCTACGCCGCTGCTACTGAGTTTCGGGTCTTAGGACCGGGACTACGTGGTGGGGATTCACCACAGTGTCGCAGGTGGAGGGGAGCGCTGAGCACATTGGCGAGGGGCTGGCGCCATAGTGCGGTGCGGGGGACCGCAGCGCGGTGCGCTCTATGACTCATCGGGGCAGTGGTGGGGGTTTGTTGTGACGCCCAGGAGTGGTGTGTATCTACTAGCGTTCACTTCCCTATAATCTAGCATGTAACATTTCTATAATAACTTCAACATTATTTCAGAAAAGTACGTAAGAACCTGTTCCATTGATCTCGTATGTATAATATTTGTGCAGCTAGCTTTGTGTCCAATGAATTATCTGAAATTTCTCTACAACTATCTGTGTCCAATTTCACGGTCCGTCCTTACGTAGTCAGATCGCACACGAAACCAATTCGCCACAACAAGATTGGACACAGTTCTAATGTGTCCAATGTTATCGCATGCTAAACGGTCTGTGTCCAACACTAATGTGTCGTATCGGCATTGTGTCCAATCTTGCTGTGCGGAATGGACACTGTGTCCAATCGTGTTGTGTCCAATGATTTGTGTCCAACTCGGCGTGTGTGCAATCGGGTTGTGTGCCAGTGGGTACCCCCCATTGCTCATAATCAGTTTGCTCTGCTGTACGAGATGTATGTAAACTTTCAAGCTACGTTCTACGGCAAGGACCCCGAGCCTTTGCTGAAGAAGAACGAATTTCTCGAGTACGCTCCATTGTTCGTCATCGATTGCTCCAAACAAAACGAATCCCTCAAACTCGGACCCGTCGATATTCGTCTGGAATTCGAGGCGCAAGACAATTTTCCTGCCGAAACATCGGCATTCTGCCTGATCCTGCACGATCGCATAGTCGAATATAATACGATCAGTGATGGGGTGAAAAAATTGGTATAAAGACGCTGCAATCGTCTCTCCCTGCGCAGTTCACAAAAAAAATGGAATTCATCGTGGATGTACAAGGTTTCAAGAAATCCTCGAACGAGTTTGTCCTGAAGGAGCTATCCGTGATTGGAGTCGACAGCAATTTCTCCGAGCCTGCAACGTTCCTGTTTCAACCACCTTGTCCATGGAAGCATCTACCGGCTAAATACAAAAGTATAAATTTGTGGTTGGAGCGCAATTTTCACGGGATCTCTTGGACCTCCGGTGATGTACCTTACAATCACGCTAAGAAAATTCTTCGAGTTATTCTGCAAGATGCCTCCAGGATCTATGTAAAAGGATTGGAGCAGAAAGTTTGGTTGGGAGCTTTCATTGGACGAAGCGAACACATTGTGGATCTAGGAGATGTGGGATGCCCTTCGCTGCAAATCCTGCGCAAGAACTTACTCATCCGCTGTTCGCATCATTATGCTCCCCATTTCCAATGTTCGATGGAAAACGTTAAATTGTTAAGGAATTGGTTGTCGGAATGTATTTTTGATTATGAATAAAGACATAAGATATAATAACAGGTTGTATATTTATTTAACACGTATACATAGTAGTAGTATTAAGAGCACGATTACAAACATTGAAATTCAATCTGATTGTACTGCCCACCGAGATAGCGTATGAGCAGTCGATCTTCGTCGGCAGCACGCACCATGTTTTGGAACAAACTGTTATCGTCTTTCAAGGCTTTTGACACCCTCGATGGTAGAAACGTAGAGAAGCTATTCTCAATGTCGACAATTAATCTTGTTCCGTATTTCGTTTCAATTTTCCGAATACAACTAATTTTGTAATCCTTTTGAATCTCTAATTCTGTCCACTTTTTCGTTGGTAGAAATGCGTCCAAACGGGCCACTTTGTTAATTGCCGAGAAGTCCATTGCCTTCAATTAATATTGAATTTCTTATGGCCTCTTTCAGCTTCGATCAACTGTATTCAAACTTTGAGCTCACGTTGTTTACTCTTATTCGACATCGGTCGAATTGTTACAGCAGACTAACGAAGGCACGTTCAGCTCATCCTTTTATAGGAAACTCTTAAGGGCTAAAACAGGGGGGTGGAGGGGTTACGCAAATTTCTAGGAATCGAATCGCCTACAGAGATTGCTGGAATCGACGTCAAGGTCGATGCATCTTCTTCCTGTAATTGTTTTGCATCGGTTCGAGCGATGAGACACCTACCCGAATTGTGAAATCGAGAACGCGTTTTCTAGAATATTCAGTTACAGTAATCAGTAAAATTTGGAATTCGACTACATGAACCTGTATGGGTAATTATTCTTGTCATTGAAACCCTGCAAATTTGAAGGAATCGAATCGACGTCAAGGTCGATGCATCTTCCGGAATATTCCTCAGCTCTTCATCGACGACGACGAAGTTGCGTCGGACGCTTACGAGTAATTTGACACCTTGGGTGGTATTAGGGACCGCATTCTCGACGCACGACTCTGCGAGATAACGTTCGGTATTGCGCATTAGAACAACCGATACATAGATAATTCTAGAATGACTTTGAACTCGCCGGTGCTCTCGCACGATGCTGGGGGATGGGGAATTCGCGAAGCTTCTCAGTGGGATGAGGAGGCTGACGAATTGGGGGATGGGGGATTCTCGAAGCCTCTCGGTGGGATGAGGAGGCTGACGAATCGGGGGATGGGGGATTCTCGAAGCCTCTCAGTGGGATGAGGAGGCTGACGCGCGACCACTGCGAGATAACGTTCTAGGCCGAATCGCCTGCCGTCCGAAACCTGCATGGTATCGTTTTTCCTGGAATCAACCTCGACACAAAAGTCGCTTTTCGGCACTGCGCTCAAAGGGAACGCCGCTCGTCTCTCTCTCTCTGATTCACCGATGCTACGCACTAAGGTTCAAGGATAGGGTCAAAAGTTCTGAAAAGTTCCTGCAGGACTGCATCAGCGATGCTGCGCAATTCTGTTCGAGGTCAAACGGGCTGAGGGCTGACGTCCGAAACCTGCACGAACGTGCACGGGGTCCGTCGAGGCTTCTGGAAGGCTTTCCGGGGTGAGGGGCAAGGGGCTGCCTCAAAACGTCGCGCGAGAGGACCGCCGGCTCTGGGAGCGATCCTTCCCGACTTAGCAAGGATACGAACCGTCGAAGCTTCCAGAATGTTCTAGAATGTTCTAGATGGTTCTCGATCGTGCGTAATTCCTAGAATCGAACGCAAAATTCTTGGAATGTGACGTAAAATTCCCGGAATCGAGCAAAAATTCTTGGAATCGAGGGTCTTGATGATGTCACTTCCGGAAATTGCGGGCGCACACGTTGCTAACTTAACACGGACACCCACCTTCGAAGGTTCTAGAGTGTCGGTATAGGTCGGTTACAGGGATCCTGGTCCAGAACCCCCAATCTTATACTACTTACGAAATATTAGATAACGAATCTAAATTTTACGAACCAAAAACACGACTGGATTAGATAGGATTTTTTTAAATCGTTTTCTATCGTATTTTTTAAGCAGGGTTGATTTATATTTCTTGCCTAATAAACGAAACGTACGTTTGACAGTTCTTATGGACGTCTTAGTTATATCACAACCTCCTTCCTTCCAGATATTTAAATTTCGTGATATAATGATCTTCAATACAATAGAAATTGAAAGATTATTAAATTTTTTTCGTTTTACTCATTTGAGGTTTTTATTATTTCTTTATTTACTTTTTGCGATGTCGACCTCTCTTTTGACAACTAAGATAGTATTGACATTTACGTAGAAATTATTGAAAAGACAATCGCTCTGAATATATCCGTTGAAGTATTTAAAAACCTATTGTAACGTTCCGGCCTTACACCCCCCTATCCTTTATCCTTTTTCCTATCCAATCATCCATTCTCGATGATGAATACGTCAAGAGCCCCACATAAGAGTGCATAGCGCACTGTGGATGTGCATAACAGTATCTGATAGAACTCCTAAAATCCTAATATTCCTCAAGAATCCTATCGACCTCTCACAGCGACGCCGATAAAGGAAAAGGAATATAGGACCTTTAATTCACTAATATTGCATGATTCCCTTGAAACCAGTCATAGCGACAATCAGGAGGAAATAATATTAGAAATTATTACATTTAATATTCCTAGAATCCGGAATACAGTCGACATACTGAAATCTAAACAAACAAGTGCCCAGGCGCGATAAGCCGGTACGCACGGAACACAATAGAAATACCAGTAAGCGGTTACTTGAAGAAACCGTTAATCCAATTAGTCAAATTAAATGATCAAATAATCGTAAATCAAAATATCAAATTCAAAAAGCGACGTTAACACCTCAGGTGGATAAAAATCGTTATCCCCATTAATTTTAACGTATGCCTATCGAGGATATAAGCAGTGGCTTCCTCGATAGGTGGTCACTTGATCCAGTTGTATCTCTCTAGACTAATCAAATAGATACCTGTATACCACTAGACGACAAGAAGCAGTAAAAGTTATAGAAAGTTCAAGTATCGAGAAACCTGCGATCTCCAAAATCCAAATCACCTAAAAACCTTCCAAAGTGAAGATACAGCGAACGGAGGTCATTGTGACCATCTGTGGGTTCTGATCTTTACAAACTCTTATCCTCCGCTGGACCGCAGTCTTCGGACGCATTGTGCACTCTGCTGTATTGCGGCCCCAGCTCCTTCTTTCCGATTCTCTTAGGTAAATAGTTCGGCGAACGGAGGTCATCGTGATCATCTGTGGGTTCCGAATCTTTACTAAACGCACCACCCGCTATGTCACAGTCTTCGGACGCATTGTGCACTCTGCTGTATTGTGACACCAGCTAGCCCTTCCTCACAGTGATTGATTCAGCGAACGGGGGTCATTGTTACCATCTGTGGGTCCTGAATCCTCACTCTCCAGACCTCAGCTTCGCCACAGTCTTCGGACGCATTGTGCACTCTGCTGTATTGTGGTGATAGCACTCTCATCCCCACCCCAAAGATAACTGGCTCGGCGAACGGGGATCATCGTGATCACCTATGTCCCGTGTGGGTCCCGAATCATTATCATCCGAACCTTCAACTGGACCACGGTCTTCGGACGCATTGTGCACTCTGCTGTATTGTGGTTCCAGCTCTCTCTTTCCGATCCAAAAGGCCAATAGAAAGAGTAAAGTAAACAAAAACACTTCTTGTTGCCTATGGTACCACTAGTAAGCTAGAGACAATTATAAAGTGTGTGAGTGTATGTGTGAGAGAGAGCAAAGTATAAGAGTAAGGATACCTAGTCTGTAGCTTATAGGACAATATATCATTATTTTATTATTTTAAAAAGCTCCAGTGTCTGAATTATTTCTAAAAGACGCCTGCCCAGTGCACAAACCCTACAAAAAGTCTCGTGATTCCCAATACTCAAGGATCACGAATGGAATATTTCCACTGCTCAAAAAATTTTCAATCGTTTCCAATTCTGCCAATAAAATATCGTCCCATCCATCGTCACATTCTGTTTATGATTAAATATAGCACAATTAACAAGGACAATATAGTCCACAATTTTTTTTCCTTTAAATATTTACCTATCGAAATGTTTGTATTTTCCATTTCGCCTTTCTGTGATCTTTACACAATATTTGACGTATTATAAAACAAAATGAAACGCATCACTTTTTTAATGCTCTGTGTCACTCTTCGCATATAAAATAAATATTTTTTTTTCATTAATATTTTTTATTTTAATATTTCTAATGTGGACTACGATGACGACGAAAATGACGACGGCGATGAAACGTGGATGACGTGGATGATGTGGACAACGTACACGACGTGGACGACGAGAACGACGATGTGGACGGTGAGGACGACGGGGACAACGAGAACGACAACGTAGACGACGCGGACAACGAGGACAACGAGATAATGAAAACGGCGAGGACAACGAAGATAACGATGAAGAAAAAGAGGACAACATCGAGGATAAAGAGGAAAAGAGGATGTCCAGGATGAAGAAGACAACAGCAAGACATATACGACGACGTGAACAACGTGTACGACGACAACGTGGACGGCGACGAGATCTTTCTCTTTGAGGAAGGAACAACTGAATCTATTTTGTCCGAATGTTGTAACTTTTTTTTTATTGATAATACAGTTAAAAATGAGGTAATTACAGATAATAAGATAACTAACAAACGAGGTTATAAAAAATCAAAATTCACAACACAAACGCCCGAAATAATATAACATTAATAACATTTCTTTTGAAATTCATTGACCCTCATCATTCAATTCGCCCTGTCCTTATTCTCATTATCTCTGTCCTCTGTGATATCATCGGTGTCCCCATTGCCCAAGTCCACTTCCCCACTCAGCTTGTCCCTGTTGTCACGATCACCTACCGATCCTTCTTGTTCCCATTGTCCACGACCATCACCCCATTCTCCTTGTCCCCATCGCCCACGCCAACGTAACCATCTTCCTCGTCCTTCTTGTCCCCATTTCCCACGTCCACTTCTCCATCCACCTTGACCCGATTGTCCACGATCATGCCCCGATCCCCCTCGTCCCCATTGTCCTAGTCCACGTCCCCATCTGTCTTGTTCTTGTCCCTGGTCAAGAAATACTCGGTCGTATTTTTTTTCAAAAATTTGTACCATTCTTCTTAATTCTGTTTCCATATTTTCCATTTCTGACTTGCATTGCCGTTCCTGATCTACTCCTATCTTTTCACTTTCTTGCCCTCGTTCGATTCTTGCCCTTTTTCCGTATCTGTTAAATAACATAAATAAAATTTATTATATTTAAAAAAATTACGACTCTTCCAAATTTACATTAGATTTCTTTCTTTTACAGTATATTTGATAAGAGCGTGTACGGATTAATTTTTTTCTGGAAACCGTTGAAGCGTAGATTCAAACGCGAACATGTAGCGGAACCCCTCCCCCAAGATGCTTTGTATAGAAAACCTCAGTTGTCTTTTGACCTTCATCGCAGAAGAACGTATTTCACCATGAGTGCTAAGTACGCATCACGTTACGAAGCCATGTTTCTGTGTTTGCATCCGAAAGGACCGAAAATGTCGTACGGAGCCGCTGCTAAATATATGAAAAAATCGAAAGCACTTGTAAGTAAGTGGGTGAAACGTTATTCCGACGTAAAAAACGTTGATGACCTGCCAGATCGTGGCTGTGTGCGAAAAACGACGAAAAAGGAGGACAGAGTGATTTTACGGATGTTTGAGAAGAATCCTCGTCTATCGTTGCGTGGCGGGCAGGCGGTTTTAAGTAAAAAGGGTCTAAATGTGTCATGTGACACTATAAGAAGACGTTTACTAGCTCATAAAGTGAAATTTCGAAGCACAGTGAAGAAACCGCTACTGTCTGAAAAACACGTCGAAAAAAGACTCACTTGGACGAAAGAAAATTTGGACCGCGATTGGGACAATGTGATTTTTCCGGATGAAGCGTCATTTTGGTCACATTCTTCTATTAATTCATGAAGTTCAAGCTCCGAGGGAAGAAAATTTGGAACGTCTAGCAGTTATTTCGACAGATTCGATTCATGTGGAGGTCTTTCTCGCCAGATTATGCTATGAAATTAGTAGAAAGTATGCCTCGGAGATGCCAGGCAATTATTAATAGTGGAGGCGACTGGACAACTTATTAATAATAAAGCATCACGGTTTATATTATGTCGTATGTGTGTATTTTTTTTCAATGCCTTATTCCAAATAGTCTTCGGGTTTCGCCGTACACGCTCTTGTCAAACATACTATAGATGCTTTCCACCTCTATTTTTCTCGACTTTTCTCGATCCGTAACTTCGTCTACTTCTTTTCCTTTATTTTCTTTCTTTTGTTCGTTTTTCTTATTTCGTCCATAACATTTCACATTCCTTTCTTTAGATTCACTTTCTCGATCTCGCCTCTTTGTGTACCTTTGTTTTTTTTCATTATATTCATTTCTGTTTTGATCGCTCTCTTCTCGTTTTCTTGATTTTCTATTCTGTTTGCCGTTGTTTTCTTCTTTCTGACTATTTTTATTTCGTACCTCTTTATCATCTCGTTTTTTTCTGTACCGCTCATGTACGCTCCCATCGCTTTCATCGCTCTCTTCTCGTTCTCTTGTTCCGTTCCTTTCGCGTCTACTTGCATATCTGTCTTCGATCTGATTTTTTCGCTTACGCACCTCTTTTCTATCCCTCTGTTTTTTCCCTTTCCGCTCGTGTTCACTTTCACTGCTTTCTTCGCTTGATTCTCGTTCTCTTGTTCTATTTCTTTCGCATCTACTTGCATATCTGTCTTCATTCTGCTTTTCTCGCTCACACACCTCTTTCCTGCACCTCTGTTTTTTTCCGTTCCGTTCGTGTTCACTTTCACTGCTTTCTTTGCTTGATTCTCGATCTCTACTTTTTCGCTCTCGTACTCTCGTTTCTTCTTCATCTCTATCCTTTCCTTGTTCTACATCCTTCATTTCCTTCCTTCCTTTATTGCTCTTTCTTCCGTCCCTGCTGTTAATAATATTATCAATACATTTATAATTTATGTATTATGAATATAATACATTTATTATATTCATAATATTAATCCGTCAGGATTGATCTTTCCGATAAAAAGGGGAACAATAAACTAAGTTTCATAATTCCA
>OZ020572.1:15005237-15012954 GCA_963971525.1 Cephus spinipes | reverse complement strand
GATTCCGCCGCTAAACCATTACACCGTAGTGTTTACGCGAATGGCGAGTCACCGCGTAAGGTACATTCGGTCGGAGACACCGTACCGCGGTAATGCTGTCGAAGACACGAGTTTCGGAGGGACTAACAGAACACGAGAGAACGATATCAATTGGTACGACCAGAAACAACCATTGAGACGGCTAATACGCAGAATAGATCCGTGCAAAAGCGCGCTCCGGCTGAACGGCCGACCGTCGTCGACTCGGACTGCTCCCTCCTACTAGTACGACGGGAGGCGAGGAGCGGTCGAGGAGATAGGCGGTTTAACACAGGGTTAAATGGAAGAAACACGCAGCGGCTATACCTGGCGCACTTTCCAAGAGTACAGCAAAACATGCAATCGGCTCTGAGGCTATGATCAACAAGTGCGCGTCCAATAAATAATGGAATGTTATTTGAACAACGCCACGGCGCAGTGGTTGCAAAACAATGATCTTACACTTCTGCAATAATCGTATACTTCGACGGGGGCATTGTCACGCACATCGAACGAGGAAGTTTCCCTCGGTGGAACGCACACGCCAAGCCGCGCATTGCCGCGTGTCGTACTTGGACATTTTTAGCAAGCCCATTGCAACGCATTCTCTTTGGGGACTCTTCGTTACAAAGCATCTTGTGCCAGTAACTTTATTTTAAGAAGAGCCCCATGCACTGACTATCGCCAAGCGTCGTGCCAAGCGAATACCATCTTTCGATCGCTTCGCCGCCGAGCTACCACTACCCACTCACAGTACCACCGGAGCCGAGGAGCGGTCGAGGAGACAGGCGATTTAACACGGGTTTAAATGGGAAAAAGCACTCGCCAGCCCACCCGTGCGCATTGCCGCGTGTCGTACTTGGACATTTTTAGCAAGCCCATTGCAACGCATTCTCTTTGGGGACTCTTCGTTACAAAGCATCTTGTGCCAGTAACTTTATTTTAAGAAGAGCCCCATGCACTGACTATCGCCAAGCGTCGTGCCAAGCGAATACCATCTTTCGATCGCTTCGCCGCCGAGCTACCACTACCCACTCACAGTACCACCGGAGCCGAGGAGCGGTCGAGGAGACAGGCGATTTAACACGGGTTTAAATGGGAAAAAGCACTCGCCAGCCCACCCGTGCGCATTGCCGCGTGTCGTACTTGGACATTTTTAGCAAGCCCATTGCAACGCATTCTCTTTGGGGACTCTTCGTTACAAAGCATCTTGTGCCAGTAACTTTATTTTAAGAAGAGCCCCATGCACTGACTATCGCCAAGCGTCGTGCCAAGCGAATACCATCTTTCGATCGCTTCGCCGCCGAGCTACCACTACCCACTCACAGTACCACCGGAGCCGAGGAGCGGTCGAGGAGACAGGCGATTTAACACGGGTTTAAATGGGAAAAAGCACTCGCCAGCCCACCCGTGCGCATTGCCGCGTGTCGTACTTGGACATTTTTAGCAAGCCCATTGCAACGCATTCTCTTTGGGGACTCTTCGTTACAAAGCATCTTGTGCCAGTAACTTTATTTAAGAAGAGCCCCATGCACTGACTATCGCCAAGCGTCGTGCCAAGCGAATACCATCTTTCGATCGCTTCGCCGCCGAGCTACCACTACCCACTCACAGTACCACCGGAGCCGAGGAGCGGTCGAGGAGACAGGCGATTTAACACGGGTTTAAATGGGAAAAAGCACTCGCCAGCCCACCCGTGCGCATTGCCGCGTGTCGTACTTGGACATTTTTAGCAAGCCCATTGCAACGCATTCTCTTTGGGGACTCTTCGTTACAAAGCATCTTGTGCCAGTAACTTTATTTTAAGAAGAGCCCCATGCACTGACTATCGCCAAGCGTCGTGCCAAGCGAATACCATCTTTCGATCGCTTCGCCGCCGAGCTACCACTACCCACTCACAGTACCACCGGAGCCGAGGAGCGGTCGAGGAGACAGGCGATTTAACACGGGTTTAAATGGGAAAAAGCACTCGCCAGCCCACCCGTGCGCATTGCCGCGTGTCGTACTTGGACATTTTTAGCAAGCCCATTGCAACGCATTCTCTTTGGGGACTCTTCGTTACAAAGCATCTTGTGCCAGTAACTTTATTTTAAGAAGAGCCCCATGCACTGACTATCGCCAAGCGTCGTGCCAAGCGAATACCATCTTTCGATCGCTTCGCCGCCGAGCTACCACTACCCACTCACAGTACCACCGGAGCCGAGGAGCGGTCGAGGAGACAGGCGATTTAACACGGGTTTAAATGGGAAAAAGCACTCGCCAGCCCACCCGTGCGCATTGCCGCGTGTCGTACTTGGACATTTTTAGCAAGCCCATTGCAACGCATTCTCTTTGGGGACTCTTCGTTACAAAGCATCTTGTGCCAGTAACTTTATTTTAAGAAGAGCCCCATGCACTGACTATCGCCAAGCGTCGTGCCAAGCGAATACCATCTTTCGATCGCTTCGCCGCCGAGCTACCACTACCCACTCACAGTACACCGGAGCCGAGGAGCGGTCGAGGAGACAGGCGATTTAACACGGGTTTAAATGGGAAAAAGCACTCGCCAGCCCACCCGTGCGCATTGCCGCGTGTCGTACTTGGACATTTTTAGCAAGCCCATTGCAACGCATTCTCTTTGGGGACTCTTCGTTACAAAGCATCTTGTGCCAGTAACTTTATTTTAAGAAGAGCCCCATGCACTGACTATCGCCAAGCGTCGTGCCAAGCGAATACCATCTTTCGATCGCTTCGCCGCCGAGCTACCACTACCCACTCACAGTACCACCGGAGCCGAGGAGCGGTCGAGGAGACAGGCGATTTAACACGGGTTTAAATGGGAAAAAGCACTCGCCAGCCCACCCGTGCGCATTGCCGCGTGTCGTACTTGGACATTTTTAGCAAGCCCATTGCAACGCATTCTCTTTGGGGACTCTTCGTTACAAAGCATCTTGTGCCAGTAACTTTATTTTAAGAAGAGCCCCATGCACTGACTATCGCCAAGCGTCGTGCCAAGCGAATACCATCTTTCGATCGCTTCGCCGCCGAGCTACCACTACCCACTCACAGTACCACCGGAGCCGAGGAGCGGTCGAGGAGACAGGCGATTTAACACGGGTTTAAATGGGAAAAAGCACTCGCCAGCCCACCCGTGCGCATTGCCGCGTGTCGTACTTGGACATTTTTAGCAAGCCCATTGCAACGCATTCTCTTTGGGGACTCTTCGTTACAAAGCATCTTGTGCCAGTAACTTTATTTTAAGAAGAGCCCCATGCACTGACTATCGCCAAGCGTCGTGCCAAGCGAATACCATCTTTCGATCGCTTCGCCGCCGAGCTACCACTACCCACTCACAGTACCACCGGAGCCGAGGAGCGGTCGAGGAGACAGGCGATTTAACACGGGTTTAAATGGGAAAAAGCACTCGCCAGCCCACCCGTGCGCATTGCCGCGTGTCGTACTTGGACATTTTTAGCAAGCCCATTGCAACGCATTCTCTTTGGGGACTCTTCGTTACAAAGCATCTTGTGCCAGTAACTTTATTTTAAGAAGAGCCCCATGCACTGACTATCGCCAAGCGTCGTGCCAAGCGAATACCATCTTTCGATCGCTTCGCCGCCGAGCTACCACTACCCACTCACAGTACCACCGGAGCCGAGGAGCGGTCGAGGAGACAGGCGATTTAACACGGGTTTAAATGGGAAAAAGCACTCGCCAGCCCTCCCGTGCGCATTGCCGCGTGTCGTACTTGGACATTTTTAGCAAGCCCATTGCAACGCATTCTCTTTGGGGACTCTTCGTTACAAAGCATCTTGTGCCAGTAACTTTATTTTAAGAAGAGCCCCATGCACTGACTATCGCCAAGCGTCGTGCCAAGCGAATACCATCTTTCGATCGCTTCGCCGCCGAGCTACCACTACCCACTCACAGTACCACCGGAGCCGAGGAGCGGTCGAGGAGACAGGCGATTTAACACGGGTTTAAATGGGAAAAAGCACTCGCCAGCCCACCCGTGCGCATTGCCGCGTGTCGTACTTGGACATTTTTAGCAAGCCCATTGCAACGCATTCTCTTTGGGGACTCTTCGTTACAAAGCATCTTGTGCCAGTAACTTTATTTTAAGAAGAGCCCCATGCACTGACTATCGCCAAGCGTCGTGCCAAGCGAATACCATCTTTCGATCGCTTCGCCGCCGAGCTACCACTACCCACTCACAGTACCACCGGAGCCGAGGAGCGGTCGAGGAGACAGGCGATTTAACACGGGTTTAAATGGAAAAAGCACTCGCCAGCCCTCCCGTGCGCATTGCCGCGTGTCGTACTTGGACATTTTTAGCAAGCCCATTGCAACGCATTCTCTTTGGGGACTCTTCGTTACAAAGCATCTTGTGCCAGTAACTTTATTTTAAGAAGAGCCCCATGCACTGACTATCGCCAAGCGTCGTGCCAAGCGAATACCATCTTTCGATCGCTTCGCCGCCGAGCTACCACTACCCACTCACAGTACCACCGGAGCCGAGGAGCGGTCGAGGAGACAGGCGATTTAACACGGGTTTAAATGGGAAAAAGCACTCGCCAGCCCACCCGTGCGCATTGCCGCGTGTCGTACTTGGACATTTTTAGCAAGCCCATTGCAACGCATTCTCTTTGGGGACTCTTCGTTACAAAGCATCTTGTGCCAGTAACTTTATTTTAAGAAGAGCCCCATGCACTGACTATCGCCAAGCGTCGTGCCAAGCGAATACCATCTTTCGATCGCTTCGCCGCCGAGCTACCACTACCCACTCACAGTACCACCGGAGCCGAGGAGCGGTCGAGGAGACAGGCGATTTAACACGGGTTTAAATGGAAAAAGCACTCGCCAGCCCACCCGTGCGCATTGCCGCGTGTCGTACTTGGACATTTTTAGCAAGCCATTGCAACGCATTCTCTTTGGGGACTCTTCGTTACAAAGCATCTTGTGCCAGTAACTTTATTTTAAGAAGAGCCCCATGCACTGACTATCGCCAAGCGTCGTGCCAAGCGAATACCATCTTTCGATCGCTTCGCCGCCGAGCTACCACTACCCACTCACAGTACCACCGGAGCCGAGGAGCGGTCGAGGAGACAGGCGATTTAACACGGGTTTAAATGGGAAAAAGCACTCGCCAGCCCACCCGTGCGCATTGCCGCGTGTCGTACTTGGACATTTTTAGCAAGCCCATTGCAACGCATTCTCTTTGGGGACTCTTCGTTACAAAGCATCTTGTGCCAGTAACTTTATTTTAAGAAGAGCCCCATGCACTGACTATCGCCAAGCGTCGTGCCAAGCGAATACCATCTTTCGATCGCTTCGCCGCCGAGCTACCACTACCCACTCACAGTACCACCGGAGCCGAGGAGCGGTCGAGGAGACAGGCGATTTAACACGGGTTTAAATGGGAAAAAGCACTCGCCAGCCCTCCCGTGCGCATTGCCGCGTGTCGTACTTGGACATTTTTAGCAAGCCATTGCAACGCATTCTCTTTGGGGACTCTTCGTTACAAAGCATCTTGTGCCAGTAACTTTATTTAAGAAGAGCCCCATGCACTGACTATCGCCAAGCGTCGTGCCAAGCGAATACCATCTTTCGATCGCTTCGCCGCCGAGCTACCACTACCCACTCACAGTACCACCGGAGCCGAGGAGCGGTCGAGGAGACAGGCGATTTAACACGGGTTTAAATGGGAAAAAGCACTCGCCAGCCCTCCCGTGCGCATTGCCGCGTGTCGTACTTGGACATTTTTAGCAAGCCCATTGCAACGCATTCTCTTTGGGGACTCTTCGTTACAAAGCATCTTGTGCCAGTAACTTTATTTTAAGAAGAGCCCCATGCACTGACTATCGCCAAGCGTCGTGCCAAGCGAATACCATCTTTCGATCGCTTCGCCGCCGAGCTACCACTACCCACTCACAGTACCACCGGAGCCGAGGAGCGGTCGAGGAGACAGGCGATTTAACACGGGTTTAAATGGGAAAAAGCACTCGCCAGCCCACCCGTGCGCATTGCCGCGTGTCGTACTTGGACATTTTTAGCAAGCCCATTGCAACGCATTCTCTTTGGGGACTCTTCGTTACAAAGCATCTTGTGCCAGTAACTTTATTTTAAGAAGAGCCCCATGCACTGACTATCGCCAAGCGTCGTGCCAAGCGAATACCATCTTTCGATCGCTTCGCCGCCGAGCTACCACTACCCACTCACAGTACCACCGGAGCCGAGGAGCGGTCGAGGAGACAGGCGATTTAACACGGGTTTAAATGGGAAAAAGCACTCGCCAGCCCACCCGTGCGCATTGCCGCGTGTCGTACTTGGACATTTTTAGCAAGCCCATTGCAACGCATTCTCTTTGGGGACTCTTCGTTACAAAGCATCTTGTGCCAGTAACTTTATTTTAAGAAGAGCCCCATGCACTGACTATCGCCAAGCGTCGTGCCAAGCGAATACCATCTTTCGATCGCTTCGCCGCCGAGCTACCACTACCCACTCACAGTACCACCGGAGCCGAGGAGCGGTCGAGGAGACAGGCGATTTAACACGGGTTTAAATGGGAAAAAGCACTCGCCAGCCCACCCGTGCGCATTGCCGCGTGTCGTACTTGGACATTTTTAGCAAGCCCATTGCAACGCATTCTCTTTGGGGACTCTTCGTTACAAAGCATCTTGTGCCAGTAACTTTATTTTAAGAAGAGCCCCATGCACTGACTATCGCCAAGCGTCGTGCCAAGCGAATACCATCTTTCGATCGCTTCGCCGCCGAGCTACCACTACCCACTCACAGTACCACCGGAGCCGAGGAGCGGTCGAGGAGACAGGCGATTTAACACGGGTTTAAATGGGAAAAAGCACTCGCCAGCCCACCCGTGCGCATTGCCGCGTGTCGTACTTGGACATTTTTAGCAAGCCCATTGCAACGCATTCTCTTTGGGGACTCTTCGTTACAAAGCATCTTGTGCCAGTAACTTTATTTTAAGAAGAGCCCCATGCACTGACTATCGCCAAGCGTCGTGCCAAGCGAATACCATCTTTCGATCGCTTCGCCGCCGAGCTACCACTACCCACTCACAGTACCACCGGAGCCGAGGAGCGGTCGAGGAGACAGGCGATTTAACACGGGTTTAAATGGGAAAAAGCACTCGCCAGCCCACCCGTGCGCATTGCCGCGTGTCGTACTTGGACATTTTTAGCAAGCCCATTGCAACGCATTCTCTTTGGGGACTCTTCGTTACAAAGCATCTTGTGCCAGTAACTTTATTTAAGAAGAGCCCCATGCACTGACTATCGCCAAGCGTCGTGCCAAGCGAATACCATCTTTCGATCGCTTCGCCGCCGAGCTACCACTACCCACTCACAGTACCACCGGAGCCGAGGAGCGGTCGAGGAGACAGGCGATTTAACACGGGTTTAAATGGGAAAAAGCACTCGCCAGCCCTCCCGTGCGCATTGCCGCGTGTCGTACTTGGACATTTTTAGCAAGCCCATTGCAACGCATTCTCTTTGGGGACTCTTCGTTACAAAGCATCTTGTGCCAGTAACTTTATTTTAAGAAGAGCCCCATGCACTGACTATCGCCAAGCGTCGTGCCAAGCGAATACCATCTTTCGATCGCTTCGCCGCCGAGCTACCACTACCCACTCACAGTACCACCGGAGCCGAGGAGCGGTCGAGGAGACAGGCGATTTAACACGGGTTTAAATGGGAAAAAC
>OZ020572.1:14982737-14992737 GCA_963971525.1 Cephus spinipes | reverse complement strand
CAATAATCGTATACTTCGACGGGGGCATTGTCACGCACATCGAACGAGGAAGTTTCCCTCGGTGGAACGCACACGCCCAAGCCGCGCATTGCCGCGTGTCGTACTTGGACATTTTTAGCAAGCCCATTGCAACGCATTCTCTTTGGGGACTCTTCGTTACAAAGCATCTTGTGCCAGTAACTTTATTTTAAGAAGAGCCCCATGCACTGACTATCGCCAAGCGTCGTGCCAAGCGAATACCATCTTTCGATCGCTTCGCCGCCGAGCTACCACTACCCACTCACAGTACCACCGGAGCCGAGGAGCGGTCGAGGAGACAGGCGATTTAACACGGGTTTAAATGGGAAAAAGCACTCGCCAGCCCACCCGTGCGCATTGCCGCGTGTCGTACTTGGACATTTTTAGCAAGCCCATTGCAACGCATTCTCTTTGGGGACTCTTCGTTACAAAGCATCTTGTGCCAGTAACTTTATTTTAAGAAGAGCCCCATGCACTGACTATCGCCAAGCGTCGTGCCAAGCGAATACCATCTTTCGATCGCTTCGCCGCCGAGCTACCACTACCCACTCACAGTACCACCGGAGCCGAGGAGCGGTCGAGGAGACAGGCGATTTAACACGGGTTTAAATGGGAAAAAGCACTCGCCAGCCCTCCCGTGCGCATTGCCGCGTGTCGTACTTGGACATTTTTAGCAAGCCCATTGCAACGCATTCTCTTTGGGGACTCTTCGTTACAAAGCATCTTGTGCCAGTAACTTTATTTTAAGAAGAGCCCCATGCACTGACTATCGCCAAGCGTCGTGCCAAGCGAATACCATCTTTCGATCGCTTCGCCGCCGAGCTACCACTACCCACTCACAGTACCACCGGAGCCGAGGAGCGGTCGAGGAGACAGGCGATTTAACACGGGTTTAAATGGGAAAAAGCACTCGCCAGCCCACCCGTGCGCATTGCCGCGTGTCGTACTTGGACATTTTTAGCAAGCCCATTGCAACGCATTCTCTTTGGGGACTCTTCGTTACAAAGCATCTTGTGCCAGTAACTTTATTTTAAGAAGAGCCCCATGCACTGACTATCGCCAAGCGTCGTGCCAAGCGAATACCATCTTTCGATCGCTTCGCCGCCGAGCTACCACTACCCACTCACAGTACCACCGGAGCCGAGGAGCGGTCGAGGAGACAGGCGATTTAACACGGGTTTAAATGGGAAAAAGCACTCGCCAGCCCACCCGTGCGCATTGCCGCGTGTCGTATTGGACATTTTTAGCAAGCCCATTGCAACGCATTCTCTTTGGGGACTCTTCGTTACAAAGCATCTTGTGCCAGTAACTTTATTTTAAGAAGAGCCCCATGCACTGACTATCGCCAAGCGTCGTGCCAAGCGAATACCATCTTTCGATCGCTTCGCCGCCGAGCTACCACTACCCACTCACAGTACCACCGGAGCCGAGGAGCGGTCGAGGAGACAGGCGATTTAACACGGGTTTAAATGGGAAAAAGCACTCGCCAGCCCACCCGTGCGCATTGCCGCGTGTCGTACTTGGACATTTTTAGCAAGCCCATTGCAACGCATTCTCTTTGGGGACTCTTCGTTACAAAGCATCTTGTGCCAGTAACTTTATTTTAAGAAGAGCCCCATGCACTGACTATCGCCAAGCGTCGTGCCAAGCGAATACCATCTTTCGATCGCTTCGCCGCCGAGCTACCACTACCCACTCACAGTACCACCGGAGCCGAGGAGCGGTCGAGGAGACAGGCGATTTAACACGGGTTTAAATGGGAAAAAGCACTCGCCAGCCCTCCCGTGCGCATTGCCGCGTGTCGTACTTGGACATTTTTAGCAAGCCCATTGCAACGCATTCTCTTTGGGGACTCTTCGTTACAAAGCATCTTGTGCCAGTAACTTTATTTTAAGAAGAGCCCCATGCACTGACTATCGCCAAGCGTCGTGCCAAGCGAATACCATCTTTCGATCGCTTCGCCGCCGAGCTACCACTACCCACTCACAGTACCACCGGAGCCGAGGAGCGGTCGAGGAGACAGGCGATTTAACACGGGTTTAAATGGGAAAAAGCACTCGCCAGCCCACCCGTGCGCATTGCCGCGTGTCGTACTTGGACATTTTTAGCAAGCCCATTGCAACGCATTCTCTTTGGGGACTCTTCGTTACAAAGCATCTTGTGCCAGTAACTTTATTTTAAGAAGAGCCCCATGCACTGACTATCGCCAAGCGTCGTGCCAAGCGAATACCATCTTTCGATCGCTTCGCCGCCGAGCTACCACTACCCACTCACAGTACCACCGGAGCCGAGGAGCGGTCGAGGAGACAGGCGATTTAACACGGGTTTAAATGGGAAAAAGCACTCGCCAGCCCTCCCGTGCGCATTGCCGCGTGTCGTACTTGGACATTTTTAGCAAGCCCATTGCAACGCATTCTCTTTGGGGACTCTTCGTTACAAAGCATCTTGTGCCAGTAACTTTATTTTAAGAAGAGCCCCATGCACTGACTATCGCCAAGCGTCGTGCCAAGCGAATACCATCTTTCGATCGCTTCGCCGCCGAGCTACCACTACCCACTCACAGTACCACCGGAGCCGAGGAGCGGTCGAGGAGACAGGCGATTTAACACGGGTTTAAATGGGAAAAAGCACTCGCCAGCCCACCCGTGCGCATTGCCGCGTGTCGTACTTGGACATTTTTAGCAAGCCCATTGCAACGCATTCTCTTTGGGGACTCTTCGTTACAAAGCATCTTGTGCCAGTAACTTTATTTTAAGAAGAGCCCCATGCACTGACTATCGCCAAGCGTCGTGCCAAGCGAATACCATCTTTCGATCGCTTCGCCGCCGAGCTACCACTACCCACTCACAGTACCACCGGAGCCGAGGAGCGGTCGAGGAGACAGGCGATTTAACACGGGTTTAAATGGGAAAAAGCACTCGCCAGCCCACCCGTGCGCATTGCCGCGTGTCGTACTTGGACATTTTTAGCAAGCCCATTGCAACGCATTCTCTTTGGGGACTCTTCGTTACAAAGCATCTTGTGCCAGTAACTTTATTTTAAGAAGAGCCCCATGCACTGACTATCGCCAAGCGTCGTGCCAAGCGAATACCATCTTTCGATCGCTTCGCCGCCGAGCTACCACTACCCACTCACAGTACCACCGGAGCCGAGGAGCGGTCGAGGAGACAGGCGATTTAACACGGGTTTAAATGGGAAAAAGCACTCGCCAGCCCACCCGTGCGCATTGCCGCGTGTCGTACTTGGACATTTTTAGCAAGCCCATTGCAACGCATTCTCTTTGGGGACTCTTCGTTACAAAGCATCTTGTGCCAGTAACTTTATTTTAAGAAGAGCCCCATGCACTGACTATCGCCAAGCGTCGTGCCAAGCGAATACCATCTTTCGATCGCTTCGCCGCCGAGCTACCACTACCCACTCACAGTACCACCGGAGCCGAGGAGCGGTCGAGGAGACAGGCGATTTAACACGGGTTTAAATGGGAAAAAGCACTCGCCAGCCCTCCCGTGCGCATTGCCGCGTGTCGTACTTGGACATTTTTAGCAAGCCCATTGCAACGCATTCTCTTTGGGGACTCTTCGTTACAAAGCATCTTGTGCCAGTAACTTTATTTTAAGAAGAGCCCCATGCACTGACTATCGCCAAGCGTCGTGCCAAGCGAATACCATCTTTCGATCGCTTCGCCGCCGAGCTACCACTACCCACTCACAGTACCACCGGAGCCGAGGAGCGGTCGAGGAGACAGGCGATTTAACACGGGTTTAAATGGGAAAAAGCACTCGCCAGCCCTCCCGTGCGCATTGCCGCGTGTCGTACTTGGACATTTTTAGCAAGCCCATTGCAACGCATTCTCTTTGGGGACTCTTCGTTACAAAGCATCTTGTGCCAGTAACTTTATTTTAAGAAGAGCCCCATGCACTGACTATCGCCAAGCGTCGTGCCAAGCGAATACCATCTTTCGATCGCTTCGCCGCCGAGCTACCACTACCCACTCACAGTACCACCGGAGCCGAGGAGCGGTCGAGGAGACAGGCGATTTAACACGGGTTTAAATGGGAAAAAGCACTCGCCAGCCCACCCGTGCGCATTGCCGCGTGTCGTACTTGGACATTTTTAGCAAGCCCATTGCAACGCATTCTCTTTGGGGACTCTTCGTTACAAAGCATCTTGTGCCAGTAACTTTATTTTAAGAAGAGCCCCATGCACTGACTATCGCCAAGCGTCGTGCCAAGCGAATACCATCTTTCGATCGCTTCGCCGCCGAGCTACCACTACCCACTCACAGTACCACCGGAGCCGAGGAGCGGTCGAGGAGACAGGCGATTTAACACGGGTTTAAATGGGAAAAAGCACTCGCCAGCCCACCCGTGCGCATTGCCGCGTGTCGTACTTGGACATTTTTAGCAAGCCCATTGCAACGCATTCTCTTTGGGGACTCTTCGTTACAAAGCATCTTGTGCCAGTAACTTTATTTTAAGAAGAGCCCCATGCACTGACTATCGCCAAGCGTCGTGCCAAGCGAATACCATCTTTCGATCGCTTCGCCGCCGAGCTACCACTACCCACTCACAGTACCACCGGAGCCGAGGAGCGGTCGAGGAGACAGGCGATTTAACACGGGTTTAAATGGGAAAAAGCACTCGCCAGCCCACCCGTGCGCATTGCCGCGTGTCGTACTTGGACATTTTTAGCAAGCCCATTGCAACGCATTCTCTTTGGGGACTCTTCGTTACAAAGCATCTTGTGCCAGTAACTTTATTTTAAGAAGAGCCCCATGCACTGACTATCGCCAAGCGTCGTGCCAAGCGAATACCATCTTTCGATCGCTTCGCCGCCGAGCTACCACTACCCACTCACAGTACCACCGGAGCCGAGGAGCGGTCGAGGAGACAGGCGATTTAACACGGGTTTAAATGGGAAAAAGCACTCGCCAGCCCTCCCGTGCGCATTGCCGCGTGTCGTACTTGGACATTTTTAGCAAGCCCATTGCAACGCATTCTCTTTGGGGACTCTTCGTTACAAAGCATCTTGTGCCAGTAACTTTATTTTAAGAAGAGCCCCATGCACTGACTATCGCCAAGCGTCGTGCCAAGCGAATACCATCTTTCGATCGCTTCGCCGCCGAGCTACCACTACCCACTCACAGTACCACCGGAGCCGAGGAGCGGTCGAGGAGACAGGCGATTTAACACGGGTTTAAATGGGAAAAAGCACTCGCCAGCCCACCCGTGCGCATTGCCGCGTGTCGTACTTGGACATTTTTAGCAAGCCCATTGCAACGCATTCTCTTTGGGGACTCTTCGTTACAAAGCATCTTGTGCCAGTAACTTTATTTTAAGAAGAGCCCCATGCACTGACTATCGCCAAGCGTCGTGCCAAGCGAATACCATCTTTCGATCGCTTCGCCGCCGAGCTACCACTACCCACTCACAGTACCACCGGAGCCGAGGAGCGGTCGAGGAGACAGGCGATTTAACACGGGTTTAAATGGGAAAAAGCACTCGCCAGCCCACCCGTGCGCATTGCCGCGTGTCGTACTTGGACATTTTTAGCAAGCCCATTGCAACGCATTCTCTTTGGGGACTCTTCGTTACAAAGCATCTTGTGCCAGTAACTTTATTTTAAGAAGAGCCCCATGCACTGACTATCGCCAAGCGTCGTGCCAAGCGAATACCATCTTTCGATCGCTTCGCCGCCGAGCTACCACTACCCACTCACAGTACCACCGGAGCCGAGGAGCGGTCGAGGAGACAGGCGATTTAACACGGGTTTAAATGGGAAAAAGCACTCGCCAGCCCACCCGTGCGCATTGCCGCGTGTCGTACTTGGACATTTTTAGCAAGCCCATTGCAACGCATTCTCTTTGGGGACTCTTCGTTACAAAGCATCTTGTGCCAGTAACTTTATTTTAAGAAGAGCCCCATGCACTGACTATCGCCAAGCGTCGTGCCAAGCGAATACCATCTTTCGATCGCTTCGCCGCCGAGCTACCACTACCCACTCACAGTACCACCGGAGCCGAGGAGCGGTCGAGGAGACAGGCGATTTAACACGGGTTTAAATGGGAAAAAGCACTCGCCAGCCCACCCGTGCGCATTGCCGCGTGTCGTACTTGGACATTTTTAGCAAGCCCATTGCAACGCATTCTCTTTGGGGACTCTTCGTTACAAAGCATCTTGTGCCAGTAACTTTATTTTAAGAAGAGCCCCATGCACTGACTATCGCCAAGCGTCGTGCCAAGCGAATACCATCTTTCGATCGCTTCGCCGCCGAGCTACCACTACCCACTCACAGTACCACCGGAGCCGAGGAGCGGTCGAGGAGACAGGCGATTTAACACGGGTTTAAATGGGAAAAAGCACTCGCCAGCCCTCCCGTGCGCATTGCCGCGTGTCGTACTTGGACATTTTTAGCAAGCCCATTGCAACGCATTCTCTTTGGGGACTCTTCGTTACAAAGCATCTTGTGCCAGTAACTTTATTTTAAGAAGAGCCCCATGCACTGACTATCGCCAAGCGTCGTGCCAAGCGAATACCATCTTTCGATCGCTTCGCCGCCGAGCTACCACTACCCACTCACAGTACCACCGGAGCCGAGGAGCGGTCGAGGAGACAGGCGATTTAACACGGGTTTAAATGGGAAAAAGCACTCGCCAGCCCACCCGTGCGCATTGCCGCGTGTCGTACTTGGACATTTTTAGCAAGCCCATTGCAACGCATTCTCTTTGGGGACTCTTCGTTACAAAGCATCTTGTGCCAGTAACTTTATTTTAAGAAGAGCCCCATGCACTGACTATCGCCAAGCGTCGTGCCAAGCGAATACCATCTTTCGATCGCTTCGCCGCCGAGCTACCACTACCCACTCACAGTACCACCGGAGCCGAGGAGCGGTCGAGGAGACAGGCGATTTAACACGGGTTTAAATGGGAAAAAGCACTCGCCAGCCCACCCGTGCGCATTGCCGCGTGTCGTACTTGGACATTTTTAGCAAGCCCATTGCAACGCATTCTCTTTGGGGACTCTTCGTTACAAAGCATCTTGTGCCAGTAACTTTATTTTAAGAAGAGCCCCATGCACTGACTATCGCCAAGCGTCGTGCCAAGCGAATACCATCTTTCGATCGCTTCGCCGCCGAGCTACCACTACCCACTCACAGTACCACCGGAGCCGAGGAGCGGTCGAGGAGACAGGCGATTTAACACGGGTTTAAATGGGAAAAAGCACTCGCCAGCCCACCCGTGCGCATTGCCGCGTGTCGTACTTGGACATTTTTAGCAAGCCCATTGCAACGCATTCTCTTTGGGGACTCTTCGTTACAAAGCATCTTGTGCCAGTAACTTTATTTTAAGAAGAGCCCCATGCACTGACTATCGCCAAGCGTCGTGCCAAGCGAATACCATCTTTCGATCGCTTCGCCGCCGAGCTACCACTACCCACTCACAGTACCACCGGAGCCGAGGAGCGGTCGAGGAGACAGGCGATTTAACACGGGTTTAAATGGGAAAAAGCACTCGCCAGCCCACCCGTGCGCATTGCCGCGTGTCGTACTTGGACATTTTTAGCAAGCCCATTGCAACGCATTCTCTTTGGGGACTCTTCGTTACAAAGCATCTTGTGCCAGTAACTTTATTTTAAGAAGAGCCCCATGCACTGACTATCGCCAAGCGTCGTGCCAAGCGAATACCATCTTTCGATCGCTTCGCCGCCGAGCTACCACTACCCACTCACAGTACCACCGGAGCCGAGGAGCGGTCGAGGAGACAGGCGATTTAACACGGGTTTAAATGGGAAAAAGCACTCGCCAGCCCTCCCGTGCGCATTGCCGCGTGTCGTACTTGGACATTTTTAGCAAGCCCATTGCAACGCATTCTCTTTGGGGACTCTTCGTTACAAAGCATCTTGTGCCAGTAACTTTATTTTAAGAAGAGCCCCATGCACTGACTATCGCCAAGCGTCGTGCCAAGCGAATACCATCTTTCGATCGCTTCGCCGCCGAGCTACCACTACCCACTCACAGTACCACCGGAGCCGAGGAGCGGTCGAGGAGACAGGCGATTTAACACGGGTTTAAATGGGAAAAACCGAACGCGGAAAAAATAAATCAATCTGACCTACGCCAAATAACGAAATTATTGAGTCAGAGTATACACCGACTCAAATTATAAATTTTAGAATCCGTTTAGATACATATTCCAGGGAAAATGTCTTTCTCGTGCGGATACCGCGTAGTGCCGCGCGATGCCTTCGGCCGTAAGCCAACTGCTCCTGGCGCATTGCTTGCACCGGGACGCTCTTCGGAGGGTATCGAGTGGTCTCGCTGGGCGCACCACGGCGCATTGCCGCGCGATGCCTTCGGCCGTAGTGTAAACTGCTCCTGGCGCATTGCTTGCACCGGGACGCTCTTCGGAGGGTATCGAGTGGTCTCACTGGGCGCATTGCCGCGCAATGCCTTCGGCCGTAGGACAAACTGCTCCTGGCGCATTGCTTGCACCGGGACGCTCTTCGGAGGGTATCGAGTGGTCTCGCTGGGCGCACCACGGCGCATTGCCGCGCGATGCCTTCGGCCGTAGTGTAAACTGCTCCTGGCGCATTGCTTGCACCGGGACGCTCTTCGGAGGGTATCGAGTGGTCTCACTGGGCGCATTGCCGCGCAATGCCTTCGGCCGTAGGACAAACTGCTCCTGGCGCATTGCTTGCACCGGGACGCTCTTCGGAGGGTATCGAGTGGTCTCACTGGGCGCATTGCCGCGCAATGCCTTCGGCCGTAGGACAAACTGCTCCTGGCGCATTGCTTGCACCAGGACGCTCTTCGGAGGGTTTCGAGAGGTCTCGCTGGGCGCATTGCCGCGCAATGCCTTCGGCCGTAGGACAAACTGCTCCTGGCGCATTGCTTGCACCGGGACGCTCTTCGGAGGGTATCGAGAGGTCTCGCTGGGCGCACCAGGGCGCATTGCCGCGCAATGCCTTCGGCCGTAGTGCAAACTGCTCCTGGCGCATTGCTTGCACCGGGACGCTCTTCGGAGGGTATCGAGAGGTCTCGATGGGCGCATTGCCGCGCATTGCCTTCGGCCGTAGGACAAACTGCTCCTGGCGCATTGCTTGCACCGGGACGCTCTTCGGAGGGTATCGAGAGGTCTCGCTGGGCGCAGCAGGGCGCATTGCCGCGCAATGCCTTCGGCCGTAGTGCAAACTGCTCCTGGCGCATTGCTTGCACCGGGACGCTCTTCGGAGGGTATCGAGAGGTCTCGCTGGGCGCATTGCCGCGCAATGCCTTCGGCCGTAGGACAAACTGCTCCTGGCGCATTGCTTGCACCGTGACGCTCTTCGGAGGGTATCGAGAGGTCTCGCTGGGCGCACCAGGGCGCATTGCCGCGCAATGCCTTCGGCCGTAGTGCAAACTGCTCCTGGCGCATTGCTTGCACCGGGACGCTCTTCGGAGGGTATCGAGAGGTCTCGCTGGGCGCACCAGGGCGCATTGCCGCGCAATGCCTTCGGCCGTAGTGCAAACTGCTCCTGGCGCATTGTTTGCACCGGGACGCTCTTCGGAGGGTATCGAGTGGTCTCGCTGGGCGCATTGCCGCGCAATGCCTTCGGCCGTAGGACAAACTGCTCCTGGCGCATTGCTTGCACCGTGACGCTCTTCGGAGGGTATCGAGAGGTCTCGCTGGGCGCATTGCCGCGCAATGCCTTCGGCCGTAGGACAAACTGCTCCTGGCGCATTGCTTGCACCGGGACGCTCTTCGGAGGGTATCGAGAGGTCTCGCTGGGCGCAGCAGGGCGCATTGCCGTGCAATGCCTTCGGCCGTAGTGCAAACTGCTCCTGGCGCATTGTTTGCACCGGGACGCTCTTCGGAGGGTATCGAGTGGTCTCGCTGGGCGCATTGCCGCGCAATGCCTTCGGCCGTAGGACAAACTGCTCCTGGCGCATTGCTTGCACCGGGACGCTCTTCGGAGGGTATCGAGTGGTCTCGCTGGGCGCATTG
>OZ020572.1:14975237-14977737 GCA_963971525.1 Cephus spinipes | reverse complement strand
GCAGTCTACGGTAAGCCGACATTTTGGTCAGGCGGGAGGCCTCGTCACGCTCCCTCTGAAATTCGCGTCGCTCCCTATACACCGCCTTCTTTCGGACAGTGAGTTCGCGAGTCCACCACGGGTTAGACTTTCTAAACGCGCGTTTTCTAGGCATCGACACCTTGCAGGCTTCCCTAAGGATCACCTCGAGCGTCTCTGCCACCCTAACGACGTCATCGCGAGACGCCAGCGGTAGCACCTCCAGCCTCGACCCCGAGAGGTCTTTCAGGCTCTGGGCAAACAGGTCCCAATCGGCCCGACGAACGTCGAACCTATTGTTCCCTGCAGACCCGTCACTGCCTGCAGCCTTTGGCACCCTCAGCCTGACGTCAACCGAGTTGTGGTCGCTTGTCGTCCACCCCTCCCTCACTTTCCATTCGCCGACGAATTGGCTCATGGAGGGTGAAACCAGGGTCACATCGATGTACGACGATTTCCCGGCCACCATGAAGGTGGGTGGCTGACCCGCGACGTTCACAACCTGAAGCCCAAACGAACGAATAAGCGATTCAAACTGTTCCCCCCTTTCGTCGGTGCTCTGGGGACCCCAGAGTGACGACCTAGCATTGGCATCTACCGCGATCACGAGTCTCTCCCCCCTCAGAGCATGTAGCACCACCCCGAGGTGTCTGAGGTGCTTCTCAATGTCATCAGAGTACTGAAAATAGCACGAGACGACGTAGAATGAGAAGCCGGGGGTCAGGATCTCCGCGCACGCGCAATGCGGAGAGCTGAGCTGCGAGACGAGAACGATCCCGAAGCTAGGGTTACAAACTGCCACCACTGCCCACGGGGATTCCGTGCAGTCAGCGGCCAGTCTCATACCCGTACCTAATCCGTGAAATGCGTAACTCGCGCCCCGCTTCCGAACGTACGGCTCCTGAAGGAGCAGCACATCCAGTCGCTTGCTGGCTACGAGCTCACGCACCTCTCCCGTAACTACAGTTGAACGACGCATGTTCAGCTGCAGTATCCTAACACCCGTAGCGGTTCCGGATGCCCCCTGTCTAACGACCGTGCACGACGACGCGGGTGCGAGGGCCGACACCTTTTCGGACGCAGACGCGGACGCGGGGGTAACGGATGGCGACGATGGGGTTTGGGGGAAGGGCGCGGTACTAATTGTCGCGGTCGCGGTGCTAACTTGCCTGACATTAGCCTCCGAGGCTCCTACGCGTGTACCGAGAGGTCCCGGGACCTCGTCTATCCTAGCCAGAACGACGCGAGCAACCCGGATGTTGCTTTCTTGGGACCGTGCCCCGCGGGTGCTGCCGGGCACGGCACGGTGAGGCGCTACCGACGAGACGGAGGCCGCCACCGAGCGCGTAACCCTACGAGCACGCAACCCGACGACGGAGACTTCCCCGACCTCCCCACTAGCGGGCCCACCCGGCTGAAGGCGCGATGCCAGGCGGGAACTCCTCCTCACGTTTTTAAGAAAAGAATTCATTTTGATTCCCACGAGTGTTGCGGAACTAAACGTCCAGCGCCGCAGAGCCGCGTACGGCGCTAAGCCTAAATACACCGGGGGTTCGGCAGGTGCCCCCGGGTCGGACCGTTCGCGACTGCGTTATTTTTTCCCGTCCCCGCAGCCATGCATCGCACAGGCACGGCACCTACACCAGCGATTCGGGACGCCCTACCCGTCTAAACCTATACTAATGATCCCTACGCTAGCTGTAAATAAAGATGAGATTAAAAAGGCCCCCGGTACCGCCGCTATGGTGGCAGGCCACCAACGCGACGCCCCGGGAGGCCCACCTGAAAGAAAAGAAAGATTAGAACCTGTAAAGAAAAGAAGTATTAGTTAGTTTGGCCCCCGGTACCGCCGCTATGGTGGCAGGCCACCAACGCGACGCCCCGGGAAGCCCACCTGAAAAGAAAGAAAAAATTAAAACCTGAAAAGAAGAAAGTTATTAATTAGTGGTTGGGACGGCCCCCGCCACCGGCCAGGGAAGAAGATGGGAGGAGATAGGCCGCCCCTGGGATTGGGAAATAGGAGTAGGATGGCTGACGCGGCCGGGTGGCAGCACTTTGGCTCCAGTACGTCGAGCTGACTGTCGCAGCGGTTTCACCCGCTCGAGCCGTCGACGGACCTTCCTTGCCTCGGTGAGTGTCACCCGACCACTCCCAGCCAAGATTTAGGGGAAAGCCTGCCCTTTCTTGGCCCCACGACTAACCGTCGGCTCGGCACATGTGTGGTTGCCCACACTTTGGGGCGCACGCGTTGTCGAGGCGAATCCCTTAGGGATCACTCCGACGAGAGCATTTCGAAGCCTGCCGCCACCCCCAGGCCTGCAGCGGTCCGGGGCTCCCCTGTGTCTTTGTTGAAGCCGCACAAGACCACCTCAGTCCCCGAGGAGACGACAAGCGCGGCGCGCACCCTATGAACACTCAGACACGTGACCATTGCACGCCGGGCCCACGGGCGCACCCCTATATCGGTCTGGGCACAAAGGAC
>OZ020572.1:14957169-14959669 GCA_963971525.1 Cephus spinipes | reverse complement strand
GCACTTCGTCAAATACAAGGTTCCAAAGGTTCGGCCCCAAGATTGACCCCTGCGGACATCCCTTAGTTACGGGCTTGCACACCCTACCATGTACGGCAGTCAAGGTTACCTCGCGCTCGCGAAAATAATCCTCAATCAACCTATACAAATTACTCGAACATCCCCTTTGTCTTAAATTCCACAAAACGATCGGCCACCACACATTATCAAACGCTCCGGCGATATCAAAAAGTAACGCCAAAACGTACTTCTCGCCTCTATTACTCGTCAAGTCTCTAAACTTAACTATAGCGTCCTCCGTGGACCGACCGGGACGAAACCCATACTGCCTATCCGAACAAAAAGACTCCCCGTGAAAGATGGGTGCAAGCCTTCTAGCGATTACCCTCTCCAAAGCTTTCCCCAAAACTGATAATAAACAAATCGGCCTGTAGGACTTTACGCAAGACTCATCCCTCCCAGGACCCTTTAAGAGGGCCCTCACAGAACCTATTTTCCACTGTCTGGGAAATACCCCCCACTCTAGACAGGCGTTAAAGAGCCGGACAATCTCCGCCCCGAGAACCGTCCACGACGACTTGAGAGCCTCCACTTCGATCCTGTCCAGCCCGGGTGCCTTGCCATTCGCAAGGTCCCTGATAGCCTTCCTAACCTCTTCGCTGTCAAACGAGGGTGCAACCCCAGCTTCGTAATGCACGCTTATTTCGTCACGCACCCGTCGCTGCGCCTCTGTTTCCATGCTCTCAGAGTCGTCGGGGACAAGCCCCCGCAACAAAGCCTCGGCCGTCTCGTGCCATCCCACCGTGTGGGCCTGTTGGTCGAAGAGAGTGCTCAGCGCCTGATCGACACGCAGACGCCGAGTCTGCATCTTATAGACCAATCCCCAAGGCTCCCCATTTGAATTGTCTACATAACCCTGCCAACTCAGGACTTTTGCCTTACCAATGGCTGCCTTGTATTTGCTCCGCTCCGCATTGTACACTAATCGCTTAGCCTCTCGACGGCTACCATGCTCATGCTGGAATTCCCTACGCTTCCTATTTACAACCATCTTAAGGGCAGTCAGCTCGCTGGTCCACCAGGGGACCGAGCGCGAAAACCGGCGCCTCTCAGGCATCGAGACCGCGCATGCATTAACGATCGCCTCCTGAATTCCATTAGCCAGTCTATACACCTCCTCCGGGCTAGCGACGTGTTCGCTCCACTCCCTTATCCTACCCCTCGCGTCTTGGAGAGCATGCTTGTATTTCGTCCAGTCCGCTTTAGATACTAAAAACCTACCAGGACCTCCCTCGCCCGCATGCATCAACGAGTTCCTGTCCTGCTCCCACTCGAGCACTATCTCTATCGCACGATGGTCACTACAACTCCAATCCTCGTGAACTGTCCAGCTACGAACTAAACGCGATAAATCCTCTGTGGCGAGAGTGACGTCTATATTACTTTCCCCGCGTGAACTACAAAAGGTGCTAACCCCCCGATCCCTGTTTATGACTACTAACCCTTGCTCAGCAATAAAATCCTCTAAATCTGCCCCCCTGTCGTCTAGACGGCTACTACCCCATAACGGGGATTTCGCGTTCGCGTCAATACCTATTAAAACCCTTTTTCCTCGTAATATCCTTAATAACTTCCCTAGATGTTCTAAATACGGCTCGATTGCATCCGAAAACTGAAAGTACATGCTAACAAGGTACACGCTACCCTCACGAGAGTTAATCTGTACGCAGGCGCAGTGCGCGTTACAGAGCTGTGATACCTTAAGAACCGTAAACTCTCTGTTCCTGACAATTACTGCCGCTTTCACGCTCTCTATCCCGTCACGGGCACCGTGGACAATCTTCGTGGTAACTCCAAAACCAGTGAGTTTACCATACGCGCTATAAGGCTCTTGTGCGAGCAGGACATCTACATCCTTTTTATCTAATTCTACTCTAATTTCGTCGCTAACTAACCTAGATCCCTGCATATTCAGCTGTACAACTCTAATTACCCCCCCATTATCTAACGGGCTATTAGCCATAGTTCGTCCATGAAATTGCCCTTGTTAACGCGGACTTATACATTGGACACTTCTTGTCCTTTGCCTCGTGGTCATGCGGTCTGCCACTTCTTTTACAATTAACGCAGATGGCTACTTTGGCCTTACTTTTGCAATCCGCGAAACTATGGCCCTCTTGTGCACAGTGTCCACAAACTTCCTTCTCCTTCCTACAGTACTTGGCAACGTGTCCATAAGATTGGCACTTGAAGCACCTCGTAGCTTCGGCAAAGTCTACTACTCTACACGAACGCCAGCCTATATATAGCCTACTCTGTTTCAACAACCTAGTCCTGAACTCTGGCGTCGTCTCGATAACCCAGTTTACTGTCTCGCCCTCCTTTGCTCCGGTCCTGAAAGCTATCTTTACCTCGCTGGCAATCTGCACCGACGAAAGGTCGGTAAAGTTCTGCTTCCTTATGGAGGTCAGGATCTCAGTTTCCTCCATATCGCGCGGCA
>OZ020572.1:14937169-14947169 GCA_963971525.1 Cephus spinipes | reverse complement strand
TTGTGCCAGTAACTTTATTTTAAGAAGAGCCCCATGCACTGACTATCGCCAAGCGTCGTGCCAAGCGAATACCATCTTTCGATCGCTTCGCCGCCGAGCTACCACTACCCACTCACAGTACCACCGGAGCCGAGGAGCGGTCGAGGAGACAGGCGATTTAACACGGGTTTAAATGGGAAAAAGCACTCGCCAGCCCACCCGTGCGCATTGCCGCGTGTCGTACTTGGACATTTTTAGCAAGCCCATTGCAACGCATTCTCTTTGGGGACTCTTCGTTACAAAGCATCTTGTGCCAGTAACTTTATTTTAAGAAGAGCCCCATGCACTGACTATCGCCAAGCGTCGTGCCAAGCGAATACCATCTTTCGATCGCTTCGCCGCCGAGCTACCACTACCCACTCACAGTACCACCGGAGCCGAGGAGCGGTCGAGGAGACAGGCGATTTAACACGGGTTTAAATGGGAAAAAGCACTCGCCAGCCCACCCGTGCGCATTGCCGCGTGTCGTACTTGGACATTTTTAGCAAGCCCATTGCAACGCATTCTCTTTGGGGACTCTTCGTTACAAAGCATCTTGTGCCAGTAACTTTATTTTAAGAAGAGCCCCATGCACTGACTATCGCCAAGCGTCGTGCCAAGCGAATACCATCTTTCGATCGCTTCGCCGCCGAGCTACCACTACCCACTCACAGTACCACCGGAGCCGAGGAGCGGTCGAGGAGACAGGCGATTTAACACGGGTTTAAATGGGAAAAAGCACTCGCCAGCCCACCCGTGCGCATTGCCGCGTGTCGTACTTGGACATTTTTAGCAAGCCCATTGCAACGCATTCTCTTTGGGGACTCTTCGTTACAAAGCATCTTGTGCCAGTAACTTTATTTTAAGAAGAGCCCCATGCACTGACTATCGCCAAGCGTCGTGCCAAGCGAATACCATCTTTCGATCGCTTCGCCGCCGAGCTACCACTACCCACTCACAGTACCACCGGAGCCGAGGAGCGGTCGAGGAGACAGGCGATTTAACACGGGTTTAAATGGGAAAAAGCACTCGCCAGCCCACCCGTGCGCATTGCCGCGTGTCGTACTTGGACATTTTTAGCAAGCCCATTGCAACGCATTCTCTTTGGGGACTCTTCGTTACAAAGCATCTTGTGCCAGTAACTTTATTTTAAGAAGAGCCCCATGCACTGACTATCGCCAAGCGTCGTGCCAAGCGAATACCATCTTTCGATCGCTTCGCCGCCGAGCTACCACTACCCACTCACAGTACCACCGGAGCCGAGGAGCGGTCGAGGAGACAGGCGATTTAACACGGGTTTAAATGGGAAAAAGCACTCGCCAGCCCACCCGTGCGCATTGCCGCGTGTCGTACTTGGACATTTTTAGCAAGCCCATTGCAACGCATTCTCTTTGGGGACTCTTCGTTACAAAGCATCTTGTGCCAGTAACTTTATTTTAAGAAGAGCCCCATGCACTGACTATCGCCAAGCGTCGTGCCAAGCGAATACCATCTTTCGATCGCTTCGCCGCCGAGCTACCACTACCCACTCACAGTACCACCGGAGCCGAGGAGCGGTCGAGGAGACAGGCGATTTAACACGGGTTTAAATGGGAAAAAGCACTCGCCAGCCCTCCCGTGCGCATTGCCGCGTGTCGTACTTGGACATTTTTAGCAAGCCCATTGCAACGCATTCTCTTTGGGGACTCTTCGTTACAAAGCATCTTGTGCCAGTAACTTTATTTTAAGAAGAGCCCCATGCACTGACTATCGCCAAGCGTCGTGCCAAGCGAATACCATCTTTCGATCGCTTCGCCGCCGAGCTACCACTACCCACTCACAGTACCACCGGAGCCGAGGAGCGGTCGAGGAGACAGGCGATTTAACACGGGTTTAAATGGGAAAAAGCACTCGCCAGCCCACCCGTGCGCATTGCCGCGTGTCGTACTTGGACATTTTTAGCAAGCCCATTGCAACGCATTCTCTTTGGGGACTCTTCGTTACAAAGCATCTTGTGCCAGTAACTTTATTTTAAGAAGAGCCCCATGCACTGACTATCGCCAAGCGTCGTGCCAAGCGAATACCATCTTTCGATCGCTTCGCCGCCGAGCTACCACTACCCACTCACAGTACCACCGGAGCCGAGGAGCGGTCGAGGAGACAGGCGATTTAACACGGGTTTAAATGGGAAAAAGCACTCGCCAGCCCACCCGTGCGCATTGCCGCGTGTCGTACTTGGACATTTTTAGCAAGCCCATTGCAACGCATTCTCTTTGGGGACTCTTCGTTACAAAGCATCTTGTGCCAGTAACTTTATTTTAAGAAGAGCCCCATGCACTGACTATCGCCAAGCGTCGTGCCAAGCGAATACCATCTTTCGATCGCTTCGCCGCCGAGCTACCACTACCCACTCACAGTACCACCGGAGCCGAGGAGCGGTCGAGGAGACAGGCGATTTAACACGGGTTTAAATGGGAAAAAGCACTCGCCAGCCCACCCGTGCGCATTGCCGCGTGTCGTACTTGGACATTTTTAGCAAGCCCATTGCAACGCATTCTCTTTGGGGACTCTTCGTTACAAAGCATCTTGTGCCAGTAACTTTATTTTAAGAAGAGCCCCATGCACTGACTATCGCCAAGCGTCGTGCCAAGCGAATACCATCTTTCGATCGCTTCGCCGCCGAGCTACCACTACCCACTCACAGTACCACCGGAGCCGAGGAGCGGTCGAGGAGACAGGCGATTTAACACGGGTTTAAATGGGAAAAAGCACTCGCCAGCCCACCCGTGCGCATTGCCGCGTGTCGTACTTGGACATTTTTAGCAAGCCCATTGCAACGCATTCTCTTTGGGGACTCTTCGTTACAAAGCATCTTGTGCCAGTAACTTTATTTTAAGAAGAGCCCCATGCACTGACTATCGCCAAGCGTCGTGCCAAGCGAATACCATCTTTCGATCGCTTCGCCGCCGAGCTACCACTACCCACTCACAGTACCACCGGAGCCGAGGAGCGGTCGAGGAGACAGGCGATTTAACACGGGTTTAAATGGGAAAAAGCACTCGCCAGCCCTCCCGTGCGCATTGCCGCGTGTCGTACTTGGACATTTTTAGCAAGCCCATTGCAACGCATTCTCTTTGGGGACTCTTCGTTACAAAGCATCTTGTGCCAGTAACTTTATTTTAAGAAGAGCCCCATGCACTGACTATCGCCAAGCGTCGTGCCAAGCGAATACCATCTTTCGATCGCTTCGCCGCCGAGCTACCACTACCCACTCACAGTACCACCGGAGCCGAGGAGCGGTCGAGGAGACAGGCGATTTAACACGGGTTTAAATGGGAAAAAGCACTCGCCAGCCCACCCGTGCGCATTGCCGCGTGTCGTACTTGGACATTTTTAGCAAGCCCATTGCAACGCATTCTCTTTGGGGACTCTTCGTTACAAAGCATCTTGTGCCAGTAACTTTATTTTAAGAAGAGCCCCATGCACTGACTATCGCCAAGCGTCGTGCCAAGCGAATACCATCTTTCGATCGCTTCGCCGCCGAGCTACCACTACCCACTCACAGTACCACCGGAGCCGAGGAGCGGTCGAGGAGACAGGCGATTTAACACGGGTTTAAATGGGAAAAAGCACTCGCCAGCCCTCCCGTGCGCATTGCCGCGTGTCGTACTTGGACATTTTTAGCAAGCCCATTGCAACGCATTCTCTTTGGGGACTCTTCGTTACAAAGCATCTTGTGCCAGTAACTTTATTTTAAGAAGAGCCCCATGCACTGACTATCGCCAAGCGTCGTGCCAAGCGAATACCATCTTTCGATCGCTTCGCCGCCGAGCTACCACTACCCACTCACAGTACCACCGGAGCCGAGGAGCGGTCGAGGAGACAGGCGATTTAACACGGGTTTAAATGGGAAAAAGCACTCGCCAGCCCACCCGTGCGCATTGCCGCGTGTCGTACTTGGACATTTTTAGCAAGCCCATTGCAACGCATTCTCTTTGGGGACTCTTCGTTACAAAGCATCTTGTGCCAGTAACTTTATTTTAAGAAGAGCCCCATGCACTGACTATCGCCAAGCGTCGTGCCAAGCGAATACCATCTTTCGATCGCTTCGCCGCCGAGCTACCACTACCCACTCACAGTACCACCGGAGCCGAGGAGCGGTCGAGGAGACAGGCGATTTAACACGGGTTTAAATGGGAAAAAGCACTCGCCAGCCCACCCGTGCGCATTGCCGCGTGTCGTACTTGGACATTTTTAGCAAGCCCATTGCAACGCATTCTCTTTGGGGACTCTTCGTTACAAAGCATCTTGTGCCAGTAACTTTATTTTAAGAAGAGCCCCATGCACTGACTATCGCCAAGCGTCGTGCCAAGCGAATACCATCTTTCGATCGCTTCGCCGCCGAGCTACCACTACCCACTCACAGTACCACCGGAGCCGAGGAGCGGTCGAGGAGACAGGCGATTTAACACGGGTTTAAATGGGAAAAAGCACTCGCCAGCCCACCCGTGCGCATTGCCGCGTGTCGTACTTGGACATTTTTAGCAAGCCCATTGCAACGCATTCTCTTTGGGGACTCTTCGTTACAAAGCATCTTGTGCCAGTAACTTTATTTTAAGAAGAGCCCCATGCACTGACTATCGCCAAGCGTCGTGCCAAGCGAATACCATCTTTCGATCGCTTCGCCGCCGAGCTACCACTACCCACTCACAGTACCACCGGAGCCGAGGAGCGGTCGAGGAGACAGGCGATTTAACACGGGTTTAAATGGGAAAAAGCACTCGCCAGCCCTCCCGTGCGCATTGCCGCGTGTCGTACTTGGACATTTTTAGCAAGCCCATTGCAACGCATTCTCTTTGGGGACTCTTCGTTACAAAGCATCTTGTGCCAGTAACTTTATTTTAAGAAGAGCCCCATGCACTGACTATCGCCAAGCGTCGTGCCAAGCGAATACCATCTTTCGATCGCTTCGCCGCCGAGCTACCACTACCCACTCACAGTACCACCGGAGCCGAGGAGCGGTCGAGGAGACAGGCGATTTAACACGGGTTTAAATGGGAAAAAGCACTCGCCAGCCCTCCCGTGCGCATTGCCGCGTGTCGTACTTGGACATTTTTAGCAAGCCCATTGCAACGCATTCTCTTTGGGGACTCTTCGTTACAAAGCATCTTGTGCCAGTAACTTTATTTTAAGAAGAGCCCCATGCACTGACTATCGCCAAGCGTCGTGCCAAGCGAATACCATCTTTCGATCGCTTCGCCGCCGAGCTACCACTACCCACTCACAGTACCACCGGAGCCGAGGAGCGGTCGAGGAGACAGGCGATTTAACACGGGTTTAAATGGGAAAAAGCACTCGCCAGCCCACCCGTGCGCATTGCCGCGTGTCGTACTTGGACATTTTTAGCAAGCCCATTGCAACGCATTCTCTTTGGGGACTCTTCGTTACAAAGCATCTTGTGCCAGTAACTTTATTTTAAGAAGAGCCCCATGCACTGACTATCGCCAAGCGTCGTGCCAAGCGAATACCATCTTTCGATCGCTTCGCCGCCGAGCTACCACTACCCACTCACAGTACCACCGGAGCCGAGGAGCGGTCGAGGAGACAGGCGATTTAACACGGGTTTAAATGGGAAAAAGCACTCGCCAGCCCACCCGTGCGCATTGCCGCGTGTCGTACTTGGACATTTTTAGCAAGCCCATTGCAACGCATTCTCTTTGGGGACTCTTCGTTACAAAGCATCTTGTGCCAGTAACTTTATTTTAAGAAGAGCCCCATGCACTGACTATCGCCAAGCGTCGTGCCAAGCGAATACCATCTTTCGATCGCTTCGCCGCCGAGCTACCACTACCCACTCACAGTACCACCGGAGCCGAGGAGCGGTCGAGGAGACAGGCGATTTAACACGGGTTTAAATGGGAAAAAGCACTCGCCAGCCCACCCGTGCGCATTGCCGCGTGTCGTACTTGGACATTTTTAGCAAGCCCATTGCAACGCATTCTCTTTGGGGACTCTTCGTTACAAAGCATCTTGTGCCAGTAACTTTATTTTAAGAAGAGCCCCATGCACTGACTATCGCCAAGCGTCGTGCCAAGCGAATACCATCTTTCGATCGCTTCGCCGCCGAGCTACCACTACCCACTCACAGTACCACCGGAGCCGAGGAGCGGTCGAGGAGACAGGCGATTTAACACGGGTTTAAATGGGAAAAAGCACTCGCCAGCCCTCCCGTGCGCATTGCCGCGTGTCGTACTTGGACATTTTTAGCAAGCCCATTGCAACGCATTCTCTTTGGGGACTCTTCGTTACAAAGCATCTTGTGCCAGTAACTTTATTTTAAGAAGAGCCCCATGCACTGACTATCGCCAAGCGTCGTGCCAAGCGAATACCATCTTTCGATCGCTTCGCCGCCGAGCTACCACTACCCACTCACAGTACCACCGGAGCCGAGGAGCGGTCGAGGAGACAGGCGATTTAACACGGGTTTAAATGGGAAAAAGCACTCGCCAGCCCACCCGTGCGCATTGCCGCGTGTCGTACTTGGACATTTTTAGCAAGCCCATTGCAACGCATTCTCTTTGGGGACTCTTCGTTACAAAGCATCTTGTGCCAGTAACTTTATTTTAAGAAGAGCCCCATGCACTGACTATCGCCAAGCGTCGTGCCAAGCGAATACCATCTTTCGATCGCTTCGCCGCCGAGCTACCACTACCCACTCACAGTACCACCGGAGCCGAGGAGCGGTCGAGGAGACAGGCGATTTAACACGGGTTTAAATGGGAAAAAGCACTCGCCAGCCCACCCGTGCGCATTGCCGCGTGTCGTACTTGGACATTTTTAGCAAGCCCATTGCAACGCATTCTCTTTGGGGACTCTTCGTTACAAAGCATCTTGTGCCAGTAACTTTATTTTAAGAAGAGCCCCATGCACTGACTATCGCCAAGCGTCGTGCCAAGCGAATACCATCTTTCGATCGCTTCGCCGCCGAGCTACCACTACCCACTCACAGTACCACCGGAGCCGAGGAGCGGTCGAGGAGACAGGCGATTTAACACGGGTTTAAATGGGAAAAAGCACTCGCCAGCCCACCCGTGCGCATTGCCGCGTGTCGTACTTGGACATTTTTAGCAAGCCCATTGCAACGCATTCTCTTTGGGGACTCTTCGTTACAAAGCATCTTGTGCCAGTAACTTTATTTTAAGAAGAGCCCCATGCACTGACTATCGCCAAGCGTCGTGCCAAGCGAATACCATCTTTCGATCGCTTCGCCGCCGAGCTACCACTACCCACTCACAGTACCACCGGAGCCGAGGAGCGGTCGAGGAGACAGGCGATTTAACACGGGTTTAAATGGGAAAAAGCACTCGCCAGCCCACCCGTGCGCATTGCCGCGTGTCGTACTTGGACATTTTTAGCAAGCCCATTGCAACGCATTCTCTTTGGGGACTCTTCGTTACAAAGCATCTTGTGCCAGTAACTTTATTTTAAGAAGAGCCCCATGCACTGACTATCGCCAAGCGTCGTGCCAAGCGAATACCATCTTTCGATCGCTTCGCCGCCGAGCTACCACTACCCACTCACAGTACCACCGGAGCCGAGGAGCGGTCGAGGAGACAGGCGATTTAACACGGGTTTAAATGGGAAAAAGCACTCGCCAGCCCTCCCGTGCGCATTGCCGCGTGTCGTACTTGGACATTTTTAGCAAGCCCATTGCAACGCATTCTCTTTGGGGACTCTTCGTTACAAAGCATCTTGTGCCAGTAACTTTATTTTAAGAAGAGCCCCATGCACTGACTATCGCCAAGCGTCGTGCCAAGCGAATACCATCTTTCGATCGCTTCGCCGCCGAGCTACCACTACCCACTCACAGTACCACCGGAGCCGAGGAGCGGTCGAGGAGACAGGCGATTTAACACGGGTTTAAATGGGAAAAACCGAACGCGGAAAAAATAAATCAATCTGACCTACGCCAAATAACGAAATTATTGAGTCAGAGTATACACCGACTCAAATTATAAATTTTAGAATCCGTTTAGATACATATTCCAGGGAAAATGTCTTTCTCGTGCGGATACCGCGTAGTGCCGCGCGATGCCTTCGGCCGTAAGCCAACTGCTCCTGGCGCATTGCTTGCACCGGGACGCTCTTCGGAGGGTATCGAGTGGTCTCGCTGGGCGCACCACGGCGCATTGCCGCGCGATGCCTTCGGCCGTAGTGTAAACTGCTCCTGGCGCATTGCTTGCACCGGGACGCTCTTCGGAGGGTATCGAGTGGTCTCACTGGGCGCATTGCCGCGCAATGCCTTCGGCCGTAGGACAAACTGCTCCTGGCGCATTGCTTGCACCGGGACGCTCTTCGGAGGGTATCGAGTGGTCTCGCTGGGCGCACCACGGCGCATTGCCGCGCGATGCCTTCGGCCGTAGTGTAAACTGCTCCTGGCGCATTGCTTGCACCGGGACGCTCTTCGGAGGGTATCGAGTGGTCTCACTGGGCGCATTGCCGCGCAATGCCTTCGGCCGTAGGACAAACTGCTCCTGGCGCATTGCTTGCACCGGGACGCTCTTCGGAGGGTATCGAGTGGTCTCACTGGGCGCATTGCCGCGCAATGCCTTCGGCCGTAGGACAAACTGCTCCTGGCGCATTGCTTGCACCAGGACGCTCTTCGGAGGGTTTCGAGAGGTCTCGCTGGGCGCATTGCCGCGCAATGCCTTCGGCCGTAGGACAAACTGCTCCTGGCGCATTGCTTGCACCGGGACGCTCTTCGGAGGGTATCGAGAGGTCTCGCTGGGCGCACCAGGGCGCATTGCCGCGCAATGCCTTCGGCCGTAGTGCAAACTGCTCCTGGCGCATTGCTTGCACCGGGACGCTCTTCGGAGGGTATCGAGAGGTCTCGATGGGCGCATTGCCGCGCATTGCCTTCGGCCGTAGGACAAACTGCTCCTGGCGCATTGCTTGCACCGGGACGCTCTTCGGAGGGTATCGAGAGGTCTCGCTGGGCGCAGCAGGGCGCATTGCCGCGCAATGCCTTCGGCCGTAGTGCAAACTGCTCCTGGCGCATTGCTTGCACCGGGACGCTCTTCGGAGGGTATCGAGAGGTCTCGCTGGGCGCATTGCCGCGCAATGCCTTCGGCCGTAGGACAAACTGCTCCTGGCGCATTGCTTGCACCGTGACGCTCTTCGGAGGGTATCGAGAGGTCTCGCTGGGCGCACCAGGGCGCATTGCCGCGCAATGCCTTCGGCCGTAGTGCAAACTGCTCCTGGCGCATTGCTTGCACCGGGACGCTCTTCGGAGGGTATCGAGAGGTCTCGCTGGGCGCACCAGGGCGCATTGCCGCGCAATGCCTTCGGCCGTAGTGCAAACTGCTCCTGGCGCATTGTTTGCACCGGGACGCTCTTCGGAGGGTATCGAGTGGTCTCGCTGGGCGCATTGCCGCGCAATGCCTTCGGCCGTAGGACAAACTGCTCCTGGCGCATTGCTTGCACCGTGACGCTCTTCGGAGGGTATCGAGAGGTCTCGCTGGGCGCATTGCCGCGCAATGCCTTCGGCCGTAGGACAAACTGCTCCTGGCGCATTGCTTGCACCGGGACGCTCTTCGGAGGGTATCGAGAGGTCTCGCTGGGCGCAGCAGGGCGCATTGCCGTGCAATGCCTTCGGCCGTAGTGCAAACTGCTCCTGGCGCATTGTTTGCACCGGGACGCTCTTCGGAGGGTATCGAGTGGTCTCGCTGGGCGCATTGCCGCGCAATGCCTTCGGCCGTAGGACAAACTGCTCCTGGCGCATTGCTTGCACCGGGACGCTCTTCGGAGGGTATCGAGTGGTCTCGCTGGGCGCATTGACGCGCAATGCCTTCGGCCGTAGGACAAACTGCTCCTGGCGCATTGCTTGCACCGGGACGCTCTTCGGAGGGTATCGAGTGGTCTCGCTGGGCGCATTGACGCGCAATGCCTTCGGCCGTAGGACAAACTGCTCCTGGCGCATTGCTTGCACCGGGACGCTCTTCGG
>OZ020572.1:14917169-14927169 GCA_963971525.1 Cephus spinipes | reverse complement strand
AGGTACATTCGGTCGGAGACACCGTACCGCGGTAATGCTGTGAAGACACGAGTTTCGGAGGGACTAACAGAACACGAGAGAACGATATCAATTGGTACGACCAGAAACAACCATTGGAGACGGCTAATACGCAGAATAGATCCGTGCAAAAGCGCGCTCCGGCTGAACGGCCGACCGTCGTCGACTCGGACTGCTCCCTCCTACTAGTACGACGGGAGGCGAGGAGCGGTCGAGGAGATAGGCGGTTTAACACAGGGTTAAATGGAAGAAACACGCAGCGGCTATACCTGGCGCACTTTCCAAGAGTACAGCAAAACATGCAATCGGCTCTGAGGCTATGATCAACAAGTGCGCGTCCAATAAATAATGGAATGTTATTTGAACAACGCCACGGCGCAGTGGTTGCAAAACAATGAATCTTACACTTCTGCAATAATCGTATACTTCGACGGGGGCATTGTCACGCACATCGAACGAGGAAGTTTCCCTCGGTGGAACGCACACGCCCAAGCCGCGCATTGCCGCGTGTCGTACTTGGACATTTTTAGCAAGCCCATTGCAACGCATTCTCTTTGGGGACTCTTCGTTACAAAGCATCTTGTGCCAGTAACTTTATTTTAAGAAGAGCCCCATGCACTGACTATCGCCAAGCGTCGTGCCAAGCGAATACCATCTTTCGATCGCTTCGCCGCCGAGCTACCACTACCCACTCACAGTACCACCGGAGCCGAGGAGCGGTCGAGGAGACAGGCGATTTAACACGGGTTTAAATGGGAAAAAGCACTCGCCAGCCCACCCGTGCGCATTGCCGCGTGTCGTACTTGGACATTTTTAGCAAGCCCATTGCAACGCATTCTCTTTGGGGACTCTTCGTTACAAAGCATCTTGTGCCAGTAACTTTATTTTAAGAAGAGCCCCATGCACTGACTATCGCCAAGCGTCGTGCCAAGCGAATACCATCTTTCGATCGCTTCGCCGCCGAGCTACCACTACCCACTCACAGTACCACCGGAGCCGAGGAGCGGTCGAGGAGACAGGCGATTTAACACGGGTTTAAATGGGAAAAAGCACTCGCCAGCCCACCCGTGCGCATTGCCGCGTGTCGTACTTGGACATTTTTAGCAAGCCCATTGCAACGCATTCTCTTTGGGGACTCTTCGTTACAAAGCATCTTGTGCCAGTAACTTTATTTTAAGAAGAGCCCCATGCACTGACTATCGCCAAGCGTCGTGCCAAGCGAATACCATCTTTCGATCGCTTCGCCGCCGAGCTACCACTACCCACTCACAGTACCACCGGAGCCGAGGAGCGGTCGAGGAGACAGGCGATTTAACACGGGTTTAAATGGGAAAAAGCACTCGCCAGCCCACCCGTGCGCATTGCCGCGTGTCGTACTTGGACATTTTTAGCAAGCCCATTGCAACGCATTCTCTTTGGGGACTCTTCGTTACAAAGCATCTTGTGCCAGTAACTTTATTTTAAGAAGAGCCCCATGCACTGACTATCGCCAAGCGTCGTGCCAAGCGAATACCATCTTTCGATCGCTTCGCCGCCGAGCTACCACTACCCACTCACAGTACCACCGGAGCCGAGGAGCGGTCGAGGAGACAGGCGATTTAACACGGGTTTAAATGGGAAAAAGCACTCGCCAGCCCACCCGTGCGCATTGCCGCGTGTCGTACTTGGACATTTTTAGCAAGCCCATTGCAACGCATTCTCTTTGGGGACTCTTCGTTACAAAGCATCTTGTGCCAGTAACTTTATTTTAAGAAGAGCCCCATGCACTGACTATCGCCAAGCGTCGTGCCAAGCGAATACCATCTTTCGATCGCTTCGCCGCCGAGCTACCACTACCCACTCACAGTACCACCGGAGCCGAGGAGCGGTCGAGGAGACAGGCGATTTAACACGGGTTTAAATGGGAAAAAGCACTCGCCAGCCCACCCGTGCGCATTGCCGCGTGTCGTACTTGGACATTTTTAGCAAGCCCATTGCAACGCATTCTCTTTGGGGACTCTTCGTTACAAAGCATCTTGTGCCAGTAACTTTATTTTAAGAAGAGCCCCATGCACTGACTATCGCCAAGCGTCGTGCCAAGCGAATACCATCTTTCGATCGCTTCGCCGCCGAGCTACCACTACCCACTCACAGTACCACCGGAGCCGAGGAGCGGTCGAGGAGACAGGCGATTTAACACGGGTTTAAATGGGAAAAAGCACTCGCCAGCCCTCCCGTGCGCATTGCCGCGTGTCGTACTTGGACATTTTTAGCAAGCCCATTGCAACGCATTCTCTTTGGGGACTCTTCGTTACAAAGCATCTTGTGCCAGTAACTTTATTTTAAGAAGAGCCCCATGCACTGACTATCGCCAAGCGTCGTGCCAAGCGAATACCATCTTTCGATCGCTTCGCCGCCGAGCTACCACTACCCACTCACAGTACCACCGGAGCCGAGGAGCGGTCGAGGAGACAGGCGATTTAACACGGGTTTAAATGGGAAAAAGCACTCGCCAGCCCACCCGTGCGCATTGCCGCGTGTCGTACTTGGACATTTTTAGCAAGCCCATTGCAACGCATTCTCTTTGGGGACTCTTCGTTACAAAGCATCTTGTGCCAGTAACTTTATTTTAAGAAGAGCCCCATGCACTGACTATCGCCAAGCGTCGTGCCAAGCGAATACCATCTTTCGATCGCTTCGCCGCCGAGCTACCACTACCCACTCACAGTACCACCGGAGCCGAGGAGCGGTCGAGGAGACAGGCGATTTAACACGGGTTTAAATGGGAAAAAGCACTCGCCAGCCCTCCCGTGCGCATTGCCGCGTGTCGTACTTGGACATTTTTAGCAAGCCCATTGCAACGCATTCTCTTTGGGGACTCTTCGTTACAAAGCATCTTGTGCCAGTAACTTTATTTTAAGAAGAGCCCCATGCACTGACTATCGCCAAGCGTCGTGCCAAGCGAATACCATCTTTCGATCGCTTCGCCGCCGAGCTACCACTACCCACTCACAGTACCACCGGAGCCGAGGAGCGGTCGAGGAGACAGGCGATTTAACACGGGTTTAAATGGGAAAAAGCACTCGCCAGCCCACCCGTGCGCATTGCCGCGTGTCGTACTTGGACATTTTTAGCAAGCCCATTGCAACGCATTCTCTTTGGGGACTCTTCGTTACAAAGCATCTTGTGCCAGTAACTTTATTTTAAGAAGAGCCCCATGCACTGACTATCGCCAAGCGTCGTGCCAAGCGAATACCATCTTTCGATCGCTTCGCCGCCGAGCTACCACTACCCACTCACAGTACCACCGGAGCCGAGGAGCGGTCGAGGAGACAGGCGATTTAACACGGGTTTAAATGGGAAAAAGCACTCGCCAGCCCACCCGTGCGCATTGCCGCGTGTCGTACTTGGACATTTTTAGCAAGCCCATTGCAACGCATTCTCTTTGGGGACTCTTCGTTACAAAGCATCTTGTGCCAGTAACTTTATTTTAAGAAGAGCCCCATGCACTGACTATCGCCAAGCGTCGTGCCAAGCGAATACCATCTTTCGATCGCTTCGCCGCCGAGCTACCACTACCCACTCACAGTACCACCGGAGCCGAGGAGCGGTCGAGGAGACAGGCGATTTAACACGGGTTTAAATGGGAAAAAGCACTCGCCAGCCCACCCGTGCGCATTGCCGCGTGTCGTACTTGGACATTTTTAGCAAGCCCATTGCAACGCATTCTCTTTGGGGACTCTTCGTTACAAAGCATCTTGTGCCAGTAACTTTATTTTAAGAAGAGCCCCATGCACTGACTATCGCCAAGCGTCGTGCCAAGCGAATACCATCTTTCGATCGCTTCGCCGCCGAGCTACCACTACCCACTCACAGTACCACCGGAGCCGAGGAGCGGTCGAGGAGACAGGCGATTTAACACGGGTTTAAATGGGAAAAAGCACTCGCCAGCCCTCCCGTGCGCATTGCCGCGTGTCGTACTTGGACATTTTTAGCAAGCCCATTGCAACGCATTCTCTTTGGGGACTCTTCGTTACAAAGCATCTTGTGCCAGTAACTTTATTTTAAGAAGAGCCCCATGCACTGACTATCGCCAAGCGTCGTGCCAAGCGAATACCATCTTTCGATCGCTTCGCCGCCGAGCTACCACTACCCACTCACAGTACCACCGGAGCCGAGGAGCGGTCGAGGAGACAGGCGATTTAACACGGGTTTAAATGGGAAAAAGCACTCGCCAGCCCTCCCGTGCGCATTGCCGCGTGTCGTACTTGGACATTTTTAGCAAGCCCATTGCAACGCATTCTCTTTGGGGACTCTTCGTTACAAAGCATCTTGTGCCAGTAACTTTATTTTAAGAAGAGCCCCATGCACTGACTATCGCCAAGCGTCGTGCCAAGCGAATACCATCTTTCGATCGCTTCGCCGCCGAGCTACCACTACCCACTCACAGTACCACCGGAGCCGAGGAGCGGTCGAGGAGACAGGCGATTTAACACGGGTTTAAATGGGAAAAAGCACTCGCCAGCCCACCCGTGCGCATTGCCGCGTGTCGTACTTGGACATTTTTAGCAAGCCCATTGCAACGCATTCTCTTTGGGGACTCTTCGTTACAAAGCATCTTGTGCCAGTAACTTTATTTTAAGAAGAGCCCCATGCACTGACTATCGCCAAGCGTCGTGCCAAGCGAATACCATCTTTCGATCGCTTCGCCGCCGAGCTACCACTACCCACTCACAGTACCACCGGAGCCGAGGAGCGGTCGAGGAGACAGGCGATTTAACACGGGTTTAAATGGGAAAAAGCACTCGCCAGCCCTCCCGTGCGCATTGCCGCGTGTCGTACTTGGACATTTTTAGCAAGCCCATTGCAACGCATTCTCTTTGGGGACTCTTCGTTACAAAGCATCTTGTGCCAGTAACTTTATTTTAAGAAGAGCCCCATGCACTGACTATCGCCAAGCGTCGTGCCAAGCGAATACCATCTTTCGATCGCTTCGCCGCCGAGCTACCACTACCCACTCACAGTACCACCGGAGCCGAGGAGCGGTCGAGGAGACAGGCGATTTAACACGGGTTTAAATGGGAAAAAGCACTCGCCAGCCCACCCGTGCGCATTGCCGCGTGTCGTACTTGGACATTTTTAGCAAGCCCATTGCAACGCATTCTCTTTGGGGACTCTTCGTTACAAAGCATCTTGTGCCAGTAACTTTATTTTAAGAAGAGCCCCATGCACTGACTATCGCCAAGCGTCGTGCCAAGCGAATACCATCTTTCGATCGCTTCGCCGCCGAGCTACCACTACCCACTCACAGTACCACCGGAGCCGAGGAGCGGTCGAGGAGACAGGCGATTTAACACGGGTTTAAATGGGAAAAAGCACTCGCCAGCCCTCCCGTGCGCATTGCCGCGTGTCGTACTTGGACATTTTTAGCAAGCCCATTGCAACGCATTCTCTTTGGGGACTCTTCGTTACAAAGCATCTTGTGCCAGTAACTTTATTTTAAGAAGAGCCCCATGCACTGACTATCGCCAAGCGTCGTGCCAAGCGAATACCATCTTTCGATCGCTTCGCCGCCGAGCTACCACTACCCACTCACAGTACCACCGGAGCCGAGGAGCGGTCGAGGAGACAGGCGATTTAACACGGGTTTAAATGGGAAAAAGCACTCGCCAGCCCACCCGTGCGCATTGCCGCGTGTCGTACTTGGACATTTTTAGCAAGCCCATTGCAACGCATTCTCTTTGGGGACTCTTCGTTACAAAGCATCTTGTGCCAGTAACTTTATTTTAAGAAGAGCCCCATGCACTGACTATCGCCAAGCGTCGTGCCAAGCGAATACCATCTTTCGATCGCTTCGCCGCCGAGCTACCACTACCCACTCACAGTACCACCGGAGCCGAGGAGCGGTCGAGGAGACAGGCGATTTAACACGGGTTTAAATGGGAAAAAGCACTCGCCAGCCCACCCGTGCGCATTGCCGCGTGTCGTACTTGGACATTTTTAGCAAGCCCATTGCAACGCATTCTCTTTGGGGACTCTTCGTTACAAAGCATCTTGTGCCAGTAACTTTATTTTAAGAAGAGCCCCATGCACTGACTATCGCCAAGCGTCGTGCCAAGCGAATACCATCTTTCGATCGCTTCGCCGCCGAGCTACCACTACCCACTCACAGTACCACCGGAGCCGAGGAGCGGTCGAGGAGACAGGCGATTTAACACGGGTTTAAATGGGAAAAAGCACTCGCCAGCCCACCCGTGCGCATTGCCGCGTGTCGTACTTGGACATTTTTAGCAAGCCCATTGCAACGCATTCTCTTTGGGGACTCTTCGTTACAAAGCATCTTGTGCCAGTAACTTTATTTTAAGAAGAGCCCCATGCACTGACTATCGCCAAGCGTCGTGCCAAGCGAATACCATCTTTCGATCGCTTCGCCGCCGAGCTACCACTACCCACTCACAGTACCACCGGAGCCGAGGAGCGGTCGAGGAGACAGGCGATTTAACACGGGTTTAAATGGGAAAAAGCACTCGCCAGCCCTCCCGTGCGCATTGCCGCGTGTCGTACTTGGACATTTTTAGCAAGCCCATTGCAACGCATTCTCTTTGGGGACTCTTCGTTACAAAGCATCTTGTGCCAGTAACTTTATTTTAAGAAGAGCCCCATGCACTGACTATCGCCAAGCGTCGTGCCAAGCGAATACCATCTTTCGATCGCTTCGCCGCCGAGCTACCACTACCCACTCACAGTACCACCGGAGCCGAGGAGCGGTCGAGGAGACAGGCGATTTAACACGGGTTTAAATGGGAAAAAGCACTCGCCAGCCCTCCCGTGCGCATTGCCGCGTGTCGTACTTGGACATTTTTAGCAAGCCCATTGCAACGCATTCTCTTTGGGGACTCTTCGTTACAAAGCATCTTGTGCCAGTAACTTTATTTTAAGAAGAGCCCCATGCACTGACTATCGCCAAGCGTCGTGCCAAGCGAATACCATCTTTCGATCGCTTCGCCGCCGAGCTACCACTACCCACTCACAGTACCACCGGAGCCGAGGAGCGGTCGAGGAGACAGGCGATTTAACACGGGTTTAAATGGGAAAAAGCACTCGCCAGCCCACCCGTGCGCATTGCCGCGTGTCGTACTTGGACATTTTTAGCAAGCCCATTGCAACGCATTCTCTTTGGGGACTCTTCGTTACAAAGCATCTTGTGCCAGTAACTTTATTTTAAGAAGAGCCCCATGCACTGACTATCGCCAAGCGTCGTGCCAAGCGAATACCATCTTTCGATCGCTTCGCCGCCGAGCTACCACTACCCACTCACAGTACCACCGGAGCCGAGGAGCGGTCGAGGAGACAGGCGATTTAACACGGGTTTAAATGGGAAAAAGCACTCGCCAGCCCACCCGTGCGCATTGCCGCGTGTCGTACTTGGACATTTTTAGCAAGCCCATTGCAACGCATTCTCTTTGGGGACTCTTCGTTACAAAGCATCTTGTGCCAGTAACTTTATTTTAAGAAGAGCCCCATGCACTGACTATCGCCAAGCGTCGTGCCAAGCGAATACCATCTTTCGATCGCTTCGCCGCCGAGCTACCACTACCCACTCACAGTACCACCGGAGCCGAGGAGCGGTCGAGGAGACAGGCGATTTAACACGGGTTTAAATGGGAAAAAGCACTCGCCAGCCCACCCGTGCGCATTGCCGCGTGTCGTACTTGGACATTTTTAGCAAGCCCATTGCAACGCATTCTCTTTGGGGACTCTTCGTTACAAAGCATCTTGTGCCAGTAACTTTATTTTAAGAAGAGCCCCATGCACTGACTATCGCCAAGCGTCGTGCCAAGCGAATACCATCTTTCGATCGCTTCGCCGCCGAGCTACCACTACCCACTCACAGTACCACCGGAGCCGAGGAGCGGTCGAGGAGACAGGCGATTTAACACGGGTTTAAATGGGAAAAAGCACTCGCCAGCCCACCCGTGCGCATTGCCGCGTGTCGTACTTGGACATTTTTAGCAAGCCCATTGCAACGCATTCTCTTTGGGGACTCTTCGTTACAAAGCATCTTGTGCCAGTAACTTTATTTTAAGAAGAGCCCCATGCACTGACTATCGCCAAGCGTCGTGCCAAGCGAATACCATCTTTCGATCGCTTCGCCGCCGAGCTACCACTACCCACTCACAGTACCACCGGAGCCGAGGAGCGGTCGAGGAGACAGGCGATTTAACACGGGTTTAAATGGGAAAAAGCACTCGCCAGCCCACCCGTGCGCATTGCCGCGTGTCGTACTTGGACATTTTTAGCAAGCCCATTGCAACGCATTCTCTTTGGGGACTCTTCGTTACAAAGCATCTTGTGCCAGTAACTTTATTTTAAGAAGAGCCCCATGCACTGACTATCGCCAAGCGTCGTGCCAAGCGAATACCATCTTTCGATCGCTTCGCCGCCGAGCTACCACTACCCACTCACAGTACCACCGGAGCCGAGGAGCGGTCGAGGAGACAGGCGATTTAACACGGGTTTAAATGGGAAAAAGCACTCGCCAGCCCACCCGTGCGCATTGCCGCGTGTCGTACTTGGACATTTTTAGCAAGCCCATTGCAACGCATTCTCTTTGGGGACTCTTCGTTACAAAGCATCTTGTGCCAGTAACTTTATTTTAAGAAGAGCCCCATGCACTGACTATCGCCAAGCGTCGTGCCAAGCGAATACCATCTTTCGATCGCTTCGCCGCCGAGCTACCACTACCCACTCACAGTACCACCGGAGCCGAGGAGCGGTCGAGGAGACAGGCGATTTAACACGGGTTTAAATGGGAAAAAGCACTCGCCAGCCCTCCCGTGCGCATTGCCGCGTGTCGTACTTGGACATTTTTAGCAAGCCCATTGCAACGCATTCTCTTTGGGGACTCTTCGTTACAAAGCATCTTGTGCCAGTAACTTTATTTTAAGAAGAGCCCCATGCACTGACTATCGCCAAGCGTCGTGCCAAGCGAATACCATCTTTCGATCGCTTCGCCGCCGAGCTACCACTACCCACTCACAGTACCACCGGAGCCGAGGAGCGGTCGAGGAGACAGGCGATTTAACACGGGTTTAAATGGGAAAAAGCACTCGCCAGCCCACCCGTGCGCATTGCCGCGTGTCGTACTTGGACATTTTTAGCAAGCCCATTGCAACGCATTCTCTTTGGGGACTCTTCGTTACAAAGCATCTTGTGCCAGTAACTTTATTTTAAGAAGAGCCCCATGCACTGACTATCGCCAAGCGTCGTGCCAAGCGAATACCATCTTTCGATCGCTTCGCCGCCGAGCTACCACTACCCACTCACAGTACCACCGGAGCCGAGGAGCGGTCGAGGAGACAGGCGATTTAACACGGGTTTAAATGGGAAAAAGCACTCGCCAGCCCACCCGTGCGCATTGCCGCGTGTCGTACTTGGACATTTTTAGCAAGCCCATTGCAACGCATTCTCTTTGGGGACTCTTCGTTACAAAGCATCTTGTGCCAGTAACTTTATTTTAAGAAGAGCCCCATGCACTGACTATCGCCAAGCGTCGTGCCAAGCGAATACCATCTTTCGATCGCTTCGCCGCCGAGCTACCACTACCCACTCACAGTACCACCGGAGCCGAGGAGCGGTCGAGGAGACAGGCGATTTAACACGGGTTTAAATGGGAAAAAGCACTCGCCAGCCCACCCGTGCGCATTGCCGCGTGTCGTACTTGGACATTTTAGCAAGCCCATTGCAACGCATTCTCTTTGGGGACTCTTCGTTACAAAGCATCTTGTGCCAGTAACTTTATTTTAAGAAGAGCCCCATGCACTGACTATCGCCAAGCGTCGTGCCAAGCGAATACCATCTTTCGATCGCTTCGCCGCCGAGCTACCACTACCCACTCACAGTACCACCGGAGCCGAGGAGCGGTCGAGGAGACAGGCGATTTAACACGGGTTTAAATGGGAAAAAGCACTCGCCAGCCCACCCGTGCGCATTGCCGCGTGTC
>OZ020572.1:14912897-14916969 GCA_963971525.1 Cephus spinipes | reverse complement strand
AGAGCCCCATGCACTGACTATCGCCAAGCGTCGTGCCAAGCGAATACCATCTTTCGATCGCTTCGCCGCCGAGCTACCACTACCCACTCACAGTACCACCGGAGCCGAGGAGCGGTCGAGGAGACAGGCGATTTAACACGGGTTTAAATGGGAAAAAGCACTCGCCAGCCCACCCGTGCGCATTGCCGCGTGTCGTACTTGGACATTTTTAGCAAGCCCATTGCAACGCATTCTCTTTGGGGACTCTTCGTTACAAAGCATCTTGTGCCAGTAACTTTATTTTAAGAAGAGCCCCATGCACTGACTATCGCCAAGCGTCGTGCCAAGCGAATACCATCTTTCGATCGCTTCGCCGCCGAGCTACCACTACCCACTCACAGTACCACCGGAGCCGAGGAGCGGTCGAGGAGACAGGCGATTTAACACGGGTTTAAATGGGAAAAAGCACTCGCCAGCCCTCCCGTGCGCATTGCCGCGTGTCGTACTTGGACATTTTTAGCAAGCCCATTGCAACGCATTCTCTTTGGGGACTCTTCGTTACAAAGCATCTTGTGCCAGTAACTTTATTTTAAGAAGAGCCCCATGCACTGACTATCGCCAAGCGTCGTGCCAAGCGAATACCATCTTTCGATCGCTTCGCCGCCGAGCTACCACTACCCACTCACAGTACCACCGGAGCCGAGGAGCGGTCGAGGAGACAGGCGATTTAACACGGGTTTAAATGGGAAAAAGCACTCGCCAGCCCACCCGTGCGCATTGCCGCGTGTCGTACTTGGACATTTTTAGCAAGCCCATTGCAACGCATTCTCTTTGGGGACTCTTCGTTACAAAGCATCTTGTGCCAGTAACTTTATTTTAAGAAGAGCCCCATGCACTGACTATCGCCAAGCGTCGTGCCAAGCGAATACCATCTTTCGATCGCTTCGCCGCCGAGCTACCACTACCCACTCACAGTACCACCGGAGCCGAGGAGCGGTCGAGGAGACAGGCGATTTAACACGGGTTTAAATGGGAAAAAGCACTCGCCAGCCCTCCCGTGCGCATTGCCGCGTGTCGTACTTGGACATTTTTAGCAAGCCCATTGCAACGCATTCTCTTTGGGGACTCTTCGTTACAAAGCATCTTGTGCCAGTAACTTTATTTTAAGAAGAGCCCCATGCACTGACTATCGCCAAGCGTCGTGCCAAGCGAATACCATCTTTCGATCGCTTCGCCGCCGAGCTACCACTACCCACTCACAGTACCACCGGAGCCGAGGAGCGGTCGAGGAGACAGGCGATTTAACACGGGTTTAAATGGGAAAAAGCACTCGCCAGCCCACCCGTGCGCATTGCCGCGTGTCGTACTTGGACATTTTTAGCAAGCCCATTGCAACGCATTCTCTTTGGGGACTCTTCGTTACAAAGCATCTTGTGCCAGTAACTTTATTTTAAGAAGAGCCCCATGCACTGACTATCGCCAAGCGTCGTGCCAAGCGAATACCATCTTTCGATCGCTTCGCCGCCGAGCTACCACTACCCACTCACAGTACCACCGGAGCCGAGGAGCGGTCGAGGAGACAGGCGATTTAACACGGGTTTAAATGGGAAAAAGCACTCGCCAGCCCACCCGTGCGCATTGCCGCGTGTCGTACTTGGACATTTTTAGCAAGCCCATTGCAACGCATTCTCTTTGGGGACTCTTCGTTACAAAGCATCTTGTGCCAGTAACTTTATTTTAAGAAGAGCCCCATGCACTGACTATCGCCAAGCGTCGTGCCAAGCGAATACCATCTTTCGATCGCTTCGCCGCCGAGCTACCACTACCCACTCACAGTACCACCGGAGCCGAGGAGCGGTCGAGGAGACAGGCGATTTAACACGGGTTTAAATGGGAAAAAGCACTCGCCAGCCCACCCGTGCGCATTGCCGCGTGTCGTACTTGGACATTTTTAGCAAGCCCATTGCAACGCATTCTCTTTGGGGACTCTTCGTTACAAAGCATCTTGTGCCAGTAACTTTATTTTAAGAAGAGCCCCATGCACTGACTATCGCCAAGCGTCGTGCCAAGCGAATACCATCTTTCGATCGCTTCGCCGCCGAGCTACCACTACCCACTCACAGTACCACCGGAGCCGAGGAGCGGTCGAGGAGACAGGCGATTTAACACGGGTTTAAATGGGAAAAAGCACTCGCCAGCCCTCCCGTGCGCATTGCCGCGTGTCGTACTTGGACATTTTTAGCAAGCCCATTGCAACGCATTCTCTTTGGGGACTCTTCGTTACAAAGCATCTTGTGCCAGTAACTTTATTTTAAGAAGAGCCCCATGCACTGACTATCGCCAAGCGTCGTGCCAAGCGAATACCATCTTTCGATCGCTTCGCCGCCGAGCTACCACTACCCACTCACAGTACCACCGGAGCCGAGGAGCGGTCGAGGAGACAGGCGATTTAACACGGGTTTAAATGGGAAAAACCGAACGCGGAAAAAATAAATCAATCTGACCTACGCCAAATAACGAAATTATTGAGTCAGAGTATACACCGACTCAAATTATAAATTTTAGAATCCGTTTAGATACATATTCCAGGGAAAATGTCTTTCTCGTGCGGATACCGCGTAGTGCCGCGCGATGCCTTCGGCCGTAAGCCAACTGCTCCTGGCGCATTGCTTGCACCGGGACGCTCTTCGGAGGGTATCGAGTGGTCTCGCTGGGCGCACCACGGCGCATTGCCGCGCGATGCCTTCGGCCGTAGTGTAAACTGCTCCTGGCGCATTGCTTGCACCGGGACGCTCTTCGGAGGGTATCGAGTGGTCTCACTGGGCGCATTGCCGCGCAATGCCTTCGGCCGTAGGACAAACTGCTCCTGGCGCATTGCTTGCACCGGGACGCTCTTCGGAGGGTATCGAGTGGTCTCGCTGGGCGCACCACGGCGCATTGCCGCGCGATGCCTTCGGCCGTAGTGTAAACTGCTCCTGGCGCATTGCTTGCACCGGGACGCTCTTCGGAGGGTATCGAGTGGTCTCACTGGGCGCATTGCCGCGCAATGCCTTCGGCCGTAGGACAAACTGCTCCTGGCGCATTGCTTGCACCGGGACGCTCTTCGGAGGGTATCGAGTGGTCTCACTGGGCGCATTGCCGCGCAATGCCTTCGGCCGTAGGACAAACTGCTCCTGGCGCATTGCTTGCACCAGGACGCTCTTCGGAGGGTTTCGAGAGGTCTCGCTGGGCGCATTGCCGCGCAATGCCTTCGGCCGTAGGACAAACTGCTCCTGGCGCATTGCTTGCACCGGGACGCTCTTCGGAGGGTATCGAGAGGTCTCGCTGGGCGCACCAGGGCGCATTGCCGCGCAATGCCTTCGGCCGTAGTGCAAACTGCTCCTGGCGCATTGCTTGCACCGGGACGCTCTTCGGAGGGTATCGAGAGGTCTCGATGGGCGCATTGCCGCGCATTGCCTTCGGCCGTAGGACAAACTGCTCCTGGCGCATTGCTTGCACCGGGACGCTCTTCGGAGGGTATCGAGAGGTCTCGCTGGGCGCAGCAGGGCGCATTGCCGCGCAATGCCTTCGGCCGTAGTGCAAACTGCTCCTGGCGCATTGCTTGCACCGGGACGCTCTTCGGAGGGTATCGAGAGGTCTCGCTGGGCGCATTGCCGCGCAATGCCTTCGGCCGTAGGACAAACTGCTCCTGGCGCATTGCTTGCACCGTGACGCTCTTCGGAGGGTATCGAGAGGTCTCGCTGGGCGCACCAGGGCGCATTGCCGCGCAATGCCTTCGGCCGTAGTGCAAACTGCTCCTGGCGCATTGCTTGCACCGGGACGCTCTTCGGAGGGTATCGAGAGGTCTCGCTGGGCGCACCAGGGCGCATTGCCGCGCAATGCCTTCGGCCGTAGTGCAAACTGCTCCTGGCGCATTGTTTGCACCGGGACGCTCTTCGGAGGGTATCGAGTGGTCTCGCTGGGCGCATTGCCGCGCAATGCCTTCGGCCGTAGGACAAACTGCTCCTGGCGCATTGCTTGCACCGTGACGCTCTTCGGAGGGTATCGAGAGGTCTCGCTGGGCGCATTGCCGCGCAATGCCTTCGGCCGTAGG
>OZ020572.1:14905397-14907897 GCA_963971525.1 Cephus spinipes | reverse complement strand
TAGGGGAGAAGTGCACGCCGGCGCCGCCGGACGTTAACATGACAGACGCGTGCCGCGCGCGCGACCGAAATCGCGGGCGGACATCACGAACAGCCGTGAGGCCAGCTTCGCCGACGATGAATCTCCCCTTTCGATCTTTCGGGTTTCTCAGGTTTACCCCTGAACGGTTTCACGTACTCTTGAACTCTCTCTTCAAAGTTCTTTTCAACTTTCCCTCACGGTACTTGTTCGCTATCGGTCTCGTGGTCATATTTAGCCTTAGATGGAGTTTACCACCCACTTAGAGCTGCACTCTCAAGCAACCCGACTCTGGGGAGAGATCCTCCCGCGGCGCGTCTCGGTCGCTACGGGCCTGGCACCCTCTACGGGTAAGTGGCCCCATTCAAGATGGACTTGGACGCGAGTCAACGCCACGGGATGGTTGGATCCTCCCGAACACTACATTTCCCAGCGGCAATAACCGCGGGATTCAGTGCTGGGCTCATTCCTGTTCGCTCGCAGCTACTAAGGAAATCCTGGTTAGTTTCTTTTCCACCGCTTAGTAATATGCTTAAATTCAGCGGGTAGTCTCGCCTACTCTGAGGTCGTCGTTATTATTTTCAATATTTCTTTTATATATCGACGCAAGAAGAGAACACGTTCTCCTCCTTCCTTTTTTACGGGCTGCGGCGGCGATCGCGAGCTCGCTTTTTTACACGGTCGCATGTCGTTTCTCCTTTTTTCGTTTTGCATTAAAAATAAAAAGATCATGGACACGACGACCGGCCACGACCGCCGCAACACGGGCGTTATCCGGCCAAACAGCGCTTCGGCTCGATCTTCCCTTTCTTTTTCATTCACAATTTTCATCAAAATGTGGGAAGACTGCGTCTGCGCGGGCCTTCGTTTAACGCGCGTCTCTCTGCGCCCGGTGGGACATGAGAAAAGTTTGATATGGATTTCGACTTTTATAATACCCTTCGCGCGCACACGATGAACATATGTACATGCAAACTCTGAGAGCAAACATTTTTCTTTCTTCTCGCCTCGGTTCGCGAGTCGAAGGCGACACCAGCGAAACACGAACTCTGAGGGGCGTTCAGCGCCTGTTTGCGTAAGGGCTTTTTCCTTTTTCATTCATTCTTCAAGTGAAACCAATCAAATATTTTCATTCTCTTCTCTCTTTTAATCTTTCTTCGTCGATATATATTTTCATTGTAATTGGAAGAGGCTTCCGAAACGTAAAACCCCGAGGACACCACACAGCGCAAAACGCGGGAAGAAGCGCGCGACCGTCGTCAAGCCATCCGCATATAAAAATATGCATGATAAGACGAGACCGTACGCGAAGGGCTTCCTCCATCGTCGTTGGGTGTGGCGTCGAGCCTGGGGGTTTTTGCTTTCTCGCGTCGTTGGCTTTCCAATTATGCGGACACCGAAGTAAACCCCAACACGAAACAACAGCACGGAATAAGAAACGCACGATCGACGTATCAAAAACCACACATAGTATAATACGTATGGAGAGAGACACGTACGCAAAGGGTTTCCCCATAATATTATTTTCATCATTATCGATCCGTGTTCGTTGTTAAGGGGGGCCCCCGTGTATCTTTCGCATCATTTCAAGCGACGCCACGACGAATCGTGACGAGACGCCCAATCGTTCGCTATTACTCCCCATCTGATTTCTCTTGTTTAAAAGAGTGCGAGGAGCAAGCAGTCTGGTAATGTGTAAACGACCCTCAGCCAGGCGTGGTCCGGGAATTGTATCCGTGGACCGCAATGTGCGTTCGAAATGTCGATGTTCATGTGTCCTGCAGTTCACAAGTTGACGCGCAATTGGCTGCGTTCTTCATCGACCCACGAGCCAAGTGATCCACCGTTCAGGGTAATCATATATATGTTATACATTGACTGGCATCGCGCCCCGGCCGTGTGTCTCCCGCGGTTGCCGGATAACACAGCGGCGCGCTTTACCAATCATCAAGCTTTAATATCAATGGTCGTCGCTTGCAACGTTGGGTTTTCCGGGCGAGAGCGTCCATCGCCGCCGCCGCCGCCCTTTAACGGGCATAGACGGGGATATGGCGCACTGCCACGGGCCGTCGCGTCGCTCCTGGGAGTCATCCGCAACGGCAGAGCGTATCGTGGTGCGTGTGTGTCTTTTTACTTCATACGATCGTCTTATTGGGCGGAAGTTCATTGAAAAACCTTTTCGATCGACGGAGCCCTCGCGCAACGCGTAACACACTCAGCATGAAAAAAGGGAACGCCGCCGGCGCTATAGGTTCAACGCGGAACGGAGACGCGAGACCAAACATTTCTCGCTGCACGTAACAACTTCGCGCCTTCTCGCACGGAAGAACTTTCTTCGTGGCGAGTCGGGGGTTGCTCGGCGATATGCCGCTCGGTCTCTGCTGTTCTCTTCAGTATCCGCGATTGACCGCGCGCTCGCAAACGTTTCCCAGGACAAGCGGTGTGAACGGCAAGAGAGTACACCTCCGCGCTCGAATGTGCC
>OZ020572.1:14890397-14902897 GCA_963971525.1 Cephus spinipes | reverse complement strand
ATTTTTATTATTTTATATACGACTTTTCCCTTCATTCGTGTCGAAGACACGCCAGAGGTCATGAACACTCGGAGGCCGCCCTCAAAACCTCACAAACATTGAGTGTTCTCTTCTCTCACTTTTGGCACTGAGAAGACTCTCGACACTCTATGCCCAAAATAACACTCAATCTCCTCTCTTTGCTGCGCCGGTTAAACCTCTCTCTCACGTTACAACGAGAACGCAAACTCCGTGAACGAGATATGAGCGTCTCACCAATGCTCCTTTTATAATCGCATGAGCCGGCTTCCTCCCAATCTTTCCCATAATTTTTCTTTCTCGTCGCGTACGAGTGCCGTACCGGTAATACACTCTTTTCTCAAGGTATCCCGGACGGTCAAACGCCTGGCGATTTCGAGTTATTATATAGTCGACATCTTTCGAAAGGAGAGCCCATGTTCTTAAAGACTCCCCCGATGAGATAGCAACGGCTCGACTTTGCCACCGTGCGTATCCCCGGTTCTAAAGGTTCTTTCAAACATTCTCACCGTACCCAACGTTAAACGCCAAAGACTTATTAACTTGCCAATGGTCGCATAAGGGGAAAACGGTAGACGTAAATTTCAATAACATTCTCGCTCGGAATCGAGTGAGTTGATGCTCAGTCATGGATCGCAGCGCACTTTAAAGATTCCGCCGCTAAACCATTACACCGTAGTGTTTACGCCGAATGGCGAGTCACCGCGTAAGGTACATTCGGTCGGAGACACCGTACCGCGGTAATGCTGTGAAGACACGAGTTTCGGAGGGACTAACAGAACACGAGAGAACGATATCAATTGGTACGACCAGAAACAACCATTGGAGACGGCTAATACGCAGAATAGATCCGTGCAAAAGCGCGCTCCGGCTGAACGGCCGACCGTCGTCGACTCGGACTGCTCCCTCCTACTAGTACGACGGGAGGCGAGGAGCGGTCGAGGAGATAGGCGGTTTAACACAGGGTTAAATGGAAGAAACACGCAGCGGCTATACCTGGCGCACTTTCCAAGAGTACAGCAAAACATGCAATCGGCTCTGAGGCTATGATCAACAAGTGCGCGTCCAATAAATAATGGAATGTTATTTGAACAACGCCACGGCGCAGTGGTTGCAAAACAATGAATCTTACACTTCTGCAATAATCGTATACTTCGACGGGGGCATTGTCACGCACATCGAACGAGGAAGTTTCCCTCGGTGGAACGCACACGCCCAAGCCGCGCATTGCCGCGTGTCGTACTTGGACATTTTTAGCAAGCCCATTGCAACGCATTCTCTTTGGGGACTCTTCGTTACAAAGCATCTTGTGCCAGTAACTTTATTTTAAGAAGAGCCCCATGCACTGACTATCGCCAAGCGTCGTGCCAAGCGAATACCATCTTTCGATCGCTTCGCCGCCGAGCTACCACTACCCACTCACAGTACCACCGGAGCCGAGGAGCGGTCGAGGAGACAGGCGATTTAACACGGGTTTAAATGGGAAAAAGCACTCGCCAGCCCACCCGTGCGCATTGCCGCGTGTCGTACTTGGACATTTTTAGCAAGCCCATTGCAACGCATTCTCTTTGGGGACTCTTCGTTACAAAGCATCTTGTGCCAGTAACTTTATTTTAAGAAGAGCCCCATGCACTGACTATCGCCAAGCGTCGTGCCAAGCGAATACCATCTTTCGATCGCTTCGCCGCCGAGCTACCACTACCCACTCACAGTACCACCGGAGCCGAGGAGCGGTCGAGGAGACAGGCGATTTAACACGGGTTTAAATGGGAAAAAGCACTCGCCAGCCCACCCGTGCGCATTGCCGCGTGTCGTACTTGGACATTTTTAGCAAGCCCATTGCAACGCATTCTCTTTGGGGACTCTTCGTTACAAAGCATCTTGTGCCAGTAACTTTATTTTAAGAAGAGCCCCATGCACTGACTATCGCCAAGCGTCGTGCCAAGCGAATACCATCTTTCGATCGCTTCGCCGCCGAGCTACCACTACCCACTCACAGTACCACCGGAGCCGAGGAGCGGTCGAGGAGACAGGCGATTTAACACGGGTTTAAATGGGAAAAAGCACTCGCCAGCCCACCCGTGCGCATTGCCGCGTGTCGTACTTGGACATTTTTAGCAAGCCCATTGCAACGCATTCTCTTTGGGGACTCTTCGTTACAAAGCATCTTGTGCCAGTAACTTTATTTTAAGAAGAGCCCCATGCACTGACTATCGCCAAGCGTCGTGCCAAGCGAATACCATCTTTCGATCGCTTCGCCGCCGAGCTACCACTACCCACTCACAGTACCACCGGAGCCGAGGAGCGGTCGAGGAGACAGGCGATTTAACACGGGTTTAAATGGGAAAAAGCACTCGCCAGCCCACCCGTGCGCATTGCCGCGTGTCGTACTTGGACATTTTTAGCAAGCCCATTGCAACGCATTCTCTTTGGGGACTCTTCGTTACAAAGCATCTTGTGCCAGTAACTTTATTTTAAGAAGAGCCCCATGCACTGACTATCGCCAAGCGTCGTGCCAAGCGAATACCATCTTTCGATCGCTTCGCCGCCGAGCTACCACTACCCACTCACAGTACCACCGGAGCCGAGGAGCGGTCGAGGAGACAGGCGATTTAACACGGGTTTAAATGGGAAAAAGCACTCGCCAGCCCTCCCGTGCGCATTGCCGCGTGTCGTACTTGGACATTTTTAGCAAGCCCATTGCAACGCATTCTCTTTGGGGACTCTTCGTTACAAAGCATCTTGTGCCAGTAACTTTATTTTAAGAAGAGCCCCATGCACTGACTATCGCCAAGCGTCGTGCCAAGCGAATACCATCTTTCGATCGCTTCGCCGCCGAGCTACCACTACCCACTCACAGTACCACCGGAGCCGAGGAGCGGTCGAGGAGACAGGCGATTTAACACGGGTTTAAATGGGAAAAAGCACTCGCCAGCCCACCCGTGCGCATTGCCGCGTGTCGTACTTGGACATTTTTAGCAAGCCCATTGCAACGCATTCTCTTTGGGGACTCTTCGTTACAAAGCATCTTGTGCCAGTAACTTTATTTTAAGAAGAGCCCCATGCACTGACTATCGCCAAGCGTCGTGCCAAGCGAATACCATCTTTCGATCGCTTCGCCGCCGAGCTACCACTACCCACTCACAGTACCACCGGAGCCGAGGAGCGGTCGAGGAGACAGGCGATTTAACACGGGTTTAAATGGGAAAAAGCACTCGCCAGCCCACCCGTGCGCATTGCCGCGTGTCGTACTTGGACATTTTTAGCAAGCCCATTGCAACGCATTCTCTTTGGGGACTCTTCGTTACAAAGCATCTTGTGCCAGTAACTTTATTTTAAGAAGAGCCCCATGCACTGACTATCGCCAAGCGTCGTGCCAAGCGAATACCATCTTTCGATCGCTTCGCCGCCGAGCTACCACTACCCACTCACAGTACCACCGGAGCCGAGGAGCGGTCGAGGAGACAGGCGATTTAACACGGGTTTAAATGGGAAAAAGCACTCGCCAGCCCACCCGTGCGCATTGCCGCGTGTCGTACTTGGACATTTTTAGCAAGCCCATTGCAACGCATTCTCTTTGGGGACTCTTCGTTACAAAGCATCTTGTGCCAGTAACTTTATTTTAAGAAGAGCCCCATGCACTGACTATCGCCAAGCGTCGTGCCAAGCGAATACCATCTTTCGATCGCTTCGCCGCCGAGCTACCACTACCCACTCACAGTACCACCGGAGCCGAGGAGCGGTCGAGGAGACAGGCGATTTAACACGGGTTTAAATGGGAAAAAGCACTCGCCAGCCCACCCGTGCGCATTGCCGCGTGTCGTACTTGGACATTTTTAGCAAGCCCATTGCAACGCATTCTCTTTGGGGACTCTTCGTTACAAAGCATCTTGTGCCAGTAACTTTATTTTAAGAAGAGCCCCATGCACTGACTATCGCCAAGCGTCGTGCCAAGCGAATACCATCTTTCGATCGCTTCGCCGCCGAGCTACCACTACCCACTCACAGTACCACCGGAGCCGAGGAGCGGTCGAGGAGACAGGCGATTTAACACGGGTTTAAATGGGAAAAAGCACTCGCCAGCCCACCCGTGCGCATTGCCGCGTGTCGTACTTGGACATTTTTAGCAAGCCCATTGCAACGCATTCTCTTTGGGGACTCTTCGTTACAAAGCATCTTGTGCCAGTAACTTTATTTTAAGAAGAGCCCCATGCACTGACTATCGCCAAGCGTCGTGCCAAGCGAATACCATCTTTCGATCGCTTCGCCGCCGAGCTACCACTACCCACTCACAGTACCACCGGAGCCGAGGAGCGGTCGAGGAGACAGGCGATTTAACACGGGTTTAAATGGGAAAAAGCACTCGCCAGCCCACCCGTGCGCATTGCCGCGTGTCGTACTTGGACATTTTTAGCAAGCCCATTGCAACGCATTCTCTTTGGGGACTCTTCGTTACAAAGCATCTTGTGCCAGTAACTTTATTTTAAGAAGAGCCCCATGCACTGACTATCGCCAAGCGTCGTGCCAAGCGAATACCATCTTTCGATCGCTTCGCCGCCGAGCTACCACTACCCACTCACAGTACCACCGGAGCCGAGGAGCGGTCGAGGAGACAGGCGATTTAACACGGGTTTAAATGGGAAAAAGCACTCGCCAGCCCACCCGTGCGCATTGCCGCGTGTCGTACTTGGACATTTTTAGCAAGCCCATTGCAACGCATTCTCTTTGGGGACTCTTCGTTACAAAGCATCTTGTGCCAGTAACTTTATTTTAAGAAGAGCCCCATGCACTGACTATCGCCAAGCGTCGTGCCAAGCGAATACCATCTTTCGATCGCTTCGCCGCCGAGCTACCACTACCCACTCACAGTACCACCGGAGCCGAGGAGCGGTCGAGGAGACAGGCGATTTAACACGGGTTTAAATGGGAAAAAGCACTCGCCAGCCCACCCGTGCGCATTGCCGCGTGTCGTACTTGGACATTTTTAGCAAGCCCATTGCAACGCATTCTCTTTGGGGACTCTTCGTTACAAAGCATCTTGTGCCAGTAACTTTATTTTAAGAAGAGCCCCATGCACTGACTATCGCCAAGCGTCGTGCCAAGCGAATACCATCTTTCGATCGCTTCGCCGCCGAGCTACCACTACCCACTCACAGTACCACCGGAGCCGAGGAGCGGTCGAGGAGACAGGCGATTTAACACGGGTTTAAATGGGAAAAAGCACTCGCCAGCCCACCCGTGCGCATTGCCGCGTGTCGTACTTGGACATTTTTAGCAAGCCCATTGCAACGCATTCTCTTTGGGGACTCTTCGTTACAAAGCATCTTGTGCCAGTAACTTTATTTTAAGAAGAGCCCCATGCACTGACTATCGCCAAGCGTCGTGCCAAGCGAATACCATCTTTCGATCGCTTCGCCGCCGAGCTACCACTACCCACTCACAGTACCACCGGAGCCGAGGAGCGGTCGAGGAGACAGGCGATTTAACACGGGTTTAAATGGGAAAAAGCACTCGCCAGCCCACACCGTGCGCATTGCCGCGTGTCGTACTTGGACATTTTTAGCAAGCCCATTGCAACGCATTCTCTTTGGGGACTCTTCGTTACAAAGCATCTTGTGCCAGTAACTTTATTTTAAGAAGAGCCCCATGCACTGACTATCGCCAAGCGTCGTGCCAAGCGAATACCATCTTTCGATCGCTTCGCCGCCGAGCTACCACTACCCACTCACAGTACCACCGGAGCCGAGGAGCGGTCGAGGAGACAGGCGATTTAACACGGGTTTAAATGGGAAAAAGCACTCGCCAGCCCACCCGTGCGCATTGCCGCGTGTCGTACTTGGACATTTTTAGCAAGCCCATTGCAACGCATTCTCTTTGGGGACTCTTCGTTACAAAGCATCTTGTGCCAGTAACTTTATTTTAAGAAGAGCCCCATGCACTGACTATCGCCAAGCGTCGTGCCAAGCGAATACCATCTTTCGATCGCTTCGCCGCCGAGCTACCACTACCCACTCACAGTACCACCGGAGCCGAGGAGCGGTCGAGGAGACAGGCGATTTAACACGGGTTTAAATGGGAAAAAGCACTCGCCAGCCCACCCGTGCGCATTGCCGCGTGTCGTACTTGGACATTTTTAGCAAGCCCATTGCAACGCATTCTCTTTGGGGACTCTTCGTTACAAAGCATCTTGTGCCAGTAACTTTATTTTAAGAAGAGCCCCATGCACTGACTATCGCCAAGCGTCGTGCCAAGCGAATACCATCTTTCGATCGCTTCGCCGCCGAGCTACCACTACCCACTCACAGTACCACCGGAGCCGAGGAGCGGTCGAGGAGACAGGCGATTTAACACGGGTTTAAATGGGAAAAAGCACTCGCCAGCCCACCCGTGCGCATTGCCGCGTGTCGTACTTGGACATTTTTAGCAAGCCCATTGCAACGCATTCTCTTTGGGGACTCTTCGTTACAAAGCATCTTGTGCCAGTAACTTTATTTTAAGAAGAGCCCCATGCACTGACTATCGCCAAGCGTCGTGCCAAGCGAATACCATCTTTCGATCGCTTCGCCGCCGAGCTACCACTACCCACTCACAGTACCACCGGAGCCGAGGAGCGGTCGAGGAGACAGGCGATTTAACACGGGTTTAAATGGGAAAAAGCACTCGCCAGCCCACCCGTGCGCATTGCCGCGTGTCGTACTTGGACATTTTTAGCAAGCCCATTGCAACGCATTCTCTTTGGGGACTCTTCGTTACAAAGCATCTTGTGCCAGTAACTTTATTTTAAGAAGAGCCCCATGCACTGACTATCGCCAAGCGTCGTGCCAAGCGAATACCATCTTTCGATCGCTTCGCCGCCGAGCTACCACTACCCACTCACAGTACCACCGGAGCCGAGGAGCGGTCGAGGAGACAGGCGATTTAACACGGGTTTAAATGGGAAAAAGCACTCGCCAGCCCACCCGTGCGCATTGCCGCGTGTCGTACTTGGACATTTTTAGCAAGCCCATTGCAACGCATTCTCTTTGGGGACTCTTCGTTACAAAGCATCTTGTGCCAGTAACTTTATTTTAAGAAGAGCCCCATGCACTGACTATCGCCAAGCGTCGTGCCAAGCGAATACCATCTTTCGATCGCTTCGCCGCCGAGCTACCACTACCCACTCACAGTACCACCGGAGCCGAGGAGCGGTCGAGGAGACAGGCGATTTAACACGGGTTTAAATGGGAAAAAGCACTCGCCAGCCCTCCCGTGCGCATTGCCGCGTGTCGTACTTGGACATTTTTAGCAAGCCCATTGCAACGCATTCTCTTTGGGGACTCTTCGTTACAAAGCATCTTGTGCCAGTAACTTTATTTTAAGAAGAGCCCCATGCACTGACTATCGCCAAGCGTCGTGCCAAGCGAATACCATCTTTCGATCGCTTCGCCGCCGAGCTACCACTACCCACTCACAGTACCACCGGAGCCGAGGAGCGGTCGAGGAGACAGGCGATTTAACACGGGTTTAAATGGGAAAAAGCACTCGCCAGCCCACCCGTGCGCATTGCCGCGTGTCGTACTTGGACATTTTTAGCAAGCCCATTGCAACGCATTCTCTTTGGGGACTCTTCGTTACAAAGCATCTTGTGCCAGTAACTTTATTTTAAGAAGAGCCCCATGCACTGACTATCGCCAAGCGTCGTGCCAAGCGAATACCATCTTTCGATCGCTTCGCCGCCGAGCTACCACTACCCACTCACAGTACCACCGGAGCCGAGGAGCGGTCGAGGAGACAGGCGATTTAACACGGGTTTAAATGGGAAAAAGCACTCGCCAGCCCACCCGTGCGCATTGCCGCGTGTCGTACTTGGACATTTTTAGCAAGCCCATTGCAACGCATTCTCTTTGGGGACTCTTCGTTACAAAGCATCTTGTGCCAGTAACTTTATTTTAAGAAGAGCCCCATGCACTGACTATCGCCAAGCGTCGTGCCAAGCGAATACCATCTTTCGATCGCTTCGCCGCCGAGCTACCACTACCCACTCACAGTACCACCGGAGCCGAGGAGCGGTCGAGGAGACAGGCGATTTAACACGGGTTTAAATGGGAAAAAGCACTCGCCAGCCCTCCCGTGCGCATTGCCGCGTGTCGTACTTGGACATTTTTAGCAAGCCCATTGCAACGCATTCTCTTTGGGGACTCTTCGTTACAAAGCATCTTGTGCCAGTAACTTTATTTTAAGAAGAGCCCCATGCACTGACTATCGCCAAGCGTCGTGCCAAGCGAATACCATCTTTCGATCGCTTCGCCGCCGAGCTACCACTACCCACTCACAGTACCACCGGAGCCGAGGAGCGGTCGAGGAGACAGGCGATTTAACACGGGTTTAAATGGGAAAAAGCACTCGCCAGCCCACCCGTGCGCATTGCCGCGTGTCGTACTTGGACATTTTTAGCAAGCCCATTGCAACGCATTCTCTTTGGGGACTCTTCGTTACAAAGCATCTTGTGCCAGTAACTTTATTTTAAGAAGAGCCCCATGCACTGACTATCGCCAAGCGTCGTGCCAAGCGAATACCATCTTTCGATCGCTTCGCCGCCGAGCTACCACTACCCACTCACAGTACCACCGGAGCCGAGGAGCGGTCGAGGAGACAGGCGATTTAACACGGGTTTAAATGGGAAAAAGCACTCGCCAGCCCTCCCGTGCGCATTGCCGCGTGTCGTACTTGGACATTTTTAGCAAGCCCATTGCAACGCATTCTCTTTGGGGACTCTTCGTTACAAAGCATCTTGTGCCAGTAACTTTATTTTAAGAAGAGCCCCATGCACTGACTATCGCCAAGCGTCGTGCCAAGCGAATACCATCTTTCGATCGCTTCGCCGCCGAGCTACCACTACCCACTCACAGTACCACCGGAGCCGAGGAGCGGTCGAGGAGACAGGCGATTTAACACGGGTTTAAATGGGAAAAAGCACTCGCCAGCCCACCCGTGCGCATTGCCGCGTGTCGTACTTGGACATTTTTAGCAAGCCCATTGCAACGCATTCTCTTTGGGGACTCTTCGTTACAAAGCATCTTGTGCCAGTAACTTTATTTTAAGAAGAGCCCCATGCACTGACTATCGCCAAGCGTCGTGCCAAGCGAATACCATCTTTCGATCGCTTCGCCGCCGAGCTACCACTACCCACTCACAGTACCACCGGAGCCGAGGAGCGGTCGAGGAGACAGGCGATTTAACACGGGTTTAAATGGGAAAAAGCACTCGCCAGCCCTCCCGTGCGCATTGCCGCGTGTCGTACTTGGACATTTTTAGCAAGCCCATTGCAACGCATTCTCTTTGGGGACTCTTCGTTACAAAGCATCTTGTGCCAGTAACTTTATTTTAAGAAGAGCCCCATGCACTGACTATCGCCAAGCGTCGTGCCAAGCGAATACCATCTTTCGATCGCTTCGCCGCCGAGCTACCACTACCCACTCACAGTACCACCGGAGCCGAGGAGCGGTCGAGGAGACAGGCGATTTAACACGGGTTTAAATGGGAAAAAGCACTCGCCAGCCCACCCGTGCGCATTGCCGCGTGTCGTACTTGGACATTTTTAGCAAGCCCATTGCAACGCATTCTCTTTGGGGACTCTTCGTTACAAAGCATCTTGTGCCAGTAACTTTATTTTAAGAAGAGCCCCATGCACTGACTATCGCCAAGCGTCGTGCCAAGCGAATACCATCTTTCGATCGCTTCGCCGCCGAGCTACCACTACCCACTCACAGTACCACCGGAGCCGAGGAGCGGTCGAGGAGACAGGCGATTTAACACGGGTTTAAATGGGAAAAAGCACTCGCCAGCCCTCCCGTGCGCATTGCCGCGTGTCGTACTTGGACATTTTTAGCAAGCCCATTGCAACGCATTCTCTTTGGGGACTCTTCGTTACAAAGCATCTTGTGCCAGTAACTTTATTTTAAGAAGAGCCCCATGCACTGACTATCGCCAAGCGTCGTGCCAAGCGAATACCATCTTTCGATCGCTTCGCCGCCGAGCTACCACTACCCACTCACAGTACCACCGGAGCCGAGGAGCGGTCGAGGAGACAGGCGATTTAACACGGGTTTAAATGGGAAAAAGCACTCGCCAGCCCACCCGTGCGCATTGCCGCGTGTCGTACTTGGACATTTTTAGCAAGCCCATTGCAACGCATTCTCTTTGGGGACTCTTCGTTACAAAGCATCTTGTGCCAGTAACTTTATTTTAAGAAGAGCCCCATGCACTGACTATCGCCAAGCGTCGTGCCAAGCGAATACCATCTTTCGATCGCTTCGCCGCCGAGCTACCACTACCCACTCACAGTACCACCGGAGCCGAGGAGCGGTCGAGGAGACAGGCGATTTAACACGGGTTTAAATGGGAAAAAGCACTCGCCAGCCCACCCGTGCGCATTGCCGCGTGTCGTACTTGGACATTTTTAGCAAGCCCATTGCAACGCATTCTCTTTGGGGACTCTTCGTTACAAAGCATCTTGTGCCAGTAACTTTATTTTAAGAAGAGCCCCATGCACTGACTATCGCCAAGCGTCGTGCCAAGCGAATACCATCTTTCGATCGCTTCGCCGCCGAGCTACCACTACCCACTCACAGTACCACCGGAGCCGAGGAGCGGTCGAGGAGACAGGCGATTTAACACGGGTTTAAATGGGAAAAAGCACTCGCCAGCCCACCCGTGCGCATTGCCGCGTGTCGTACTTGGACATTTTTAGCAAGCCCATTGCAACGCATTCTCTTTGGGGACTCTTCGTTACAAAGCATCTTGTGCCAGTAACTTTATTTTAAGAAGAGCCCCATGCACTGACTATCGCCAAGCGTCGTGCCAAGCGAATACCATCTTTCGATCGCTTCGCCGCCGAGCTACCACTACCCACTCACAGTACCACCGGAGCCGAGGAGCGGTCGAGGAGACAGGCGATTTAACACGGGTTTAAATGGGAAAAAGCACTCGCCAGCCCTCCCGTGCGCATTGCCGCGTGTCGTACTTGGACATTTTTAGCAAGCCCATTGCAACGCATTCTCTTTGGGGACTCTTCGTTACAAAGCATCTTGTGCCAGTAACTTTATTTTAAGAAGAGCCCCATGCACTGACTATCGCCAAGCGTCGTGCCAAGCGAATACCATCTTTCGATCGCTTCGCCGCCGAGCTACCACTACCCACTCACAGTACCACCGGAGCCGAGGAGCGGTCGAGGAGACAGGCGATTTAACACGGGTTTAAATGGGAAAAAGCACTCGCCAGCCCACCCGTGCGCATTGCCGCGTGTCGTACTTGGACATTTTTAGCAAGCCCATTGCAACGCATTCTCTTTGGGGACTCTTCGTTACAAAGCATCTTGTGCCAGTAACTTTATTTTAAGAAGAGCCCCATGCACTGACTATCGCCAAGCGTCGTGCCAAGCGAATACCATCTTTCGATCGCTTCGCCGCCGAGCTACCACTACCCACTCACAGTACCACCGGAGCCGAGGAGCGGTCGAGGAGACAGGCGATTTAACACGGGTTTAAATGGGAAAAAGCACTCGCCAGCCCTCCCGTGCGCATTGCCGCGTGTCGTACTTGGACATTTTTAGCAAGCCCATTGCAACGCATTCTCTTTGGGGACTCTTCGTTACAAAGCATCTTGTGCCAGTAACTTTATTTTAAGAAGAGCCCCATGCACTGACTATCGCCAAGCGTCGTGCCAAGCGAATACCATCTTTCGATCGCTTCGCCGCCGAGCTACCACTACCCACTCACAGTACCACCGGAGCCGAGGAGCGGTCGAGGAGACAGGCGATTTAACACGGGTTTAAATGGGAAAAAGCACTCGCCAGCCCACCCGTGCGCATTGCCGCGTGTCGTACTTGGACATTTTTAGCAAGCCCATTGCAACGCATTCTCTTTGGGGACTCTTCGTTACAAAGCATCTTGTGCCAGTAACTTTATTTTAAGAAGAGCCCCATGCACTGACTATCGCCAAGCGTCGTGCCAAGCGAATACCATCTTTCGATCGCTTCGCCGCCGAGCTACCACTACCCACTCACAGTACCACCGGAGCCGAGGAGCGGTCGAGGAGACAGGCGATTTAACACGGGTTTAAATGGGAAAAAGCACTCGCCAGCCCACCCGTGCGCATTGCCGCGTGTCGTACTTGGACATTTTTAGCAAGCCCATTGCAACGCATTCTCTTTGGGGACTCTTCGTTACAAAGCATCTTGTGCCAGTAACTTTATTTTAAGAAGAGCCCCATGCACTGACTATCGCCAAGCGTCGTGCCAAGCGAATACCATCTTTCGATCGCTTCGCCGCCGAGCTACCACTACCCACTCACAGTACCACCGGAGCCGAGGAGCGGTCGAGGAGACAGGCGATTTAACACGGGTTTAAATGGGAAAAACCGAACGCGGAAAAAATAAATCAATCTGACCTACGCCAAATAACGAAATTATTGAGTCAGAGTATACACCGACTCAAATTATAAAT
>OZ020572.1:14875397-14885397 GCA_963971525.1 Cephus spinipes | reverse complement strand
CCTTTGTCCGACGCCGCCCAGTCGGACTGCCACAAGCGCACTGCCTCCTCCCTGATTTCTTCGCACGCGACCCGTTTGCTCTGCGTGCCCAGAACAACTACCTGCCCGATCTCGGCGTCCTTCGCTACTCTAATCTGATACCTAGCGCGGTATTCGCGAAGCAAAATGTCGACGGGAAGCACGCCCGCGACAACGCACAAGGACGGCCCCGATGCCGTGCGATAAGCGCCTGTTACCGAGATGAGCGCCCGGCGCTGCATCGACCTCAAGACCCTCAGGTCGCCCCGCGAGCAAAGGTCGGCCCATCCCGCGGCCGCGTATGCGACCGTCGGAACGAACACGCCCCGATATATCGCCGAGAGCGACCCGAAACGAAGGCCCCACTGGGCTCGCGCCAGTCTACCGAGTTTACTAAACAGCGACCCGACCTTGTCGCTGAGATACCTAACATGGGAGCTTACTCCCATTCCTCTATCAAAATGGACGCCGAGATATCTCACGGTGTTTTTAAATTTAATGTTATATTCCCCTAATCGGATGGTCGGCGGCCTATCACTCAATTTCGCCTTGGTGGCCCTAACTGCTCTTCGCTTCCTATCCGGTCGAGCTCCTCCCCGTCTTCCTATGGGGGCCCGCTTTATGAAATCTTCCTTCAGCACGATTGCCTCTGTCTTGGTCTTCGAGACCTCTAATTTCGCTACCTTACACCAACCTTGAATAAGGTCAACTATCGCCTGGCCTTTGGCCTCGAGTTCCCTACGAGAATCGCCGCATACTAGGACGACAAGGTCGTCCGCATACGCGACGAATTTACCCTCCACCGACGGAGAGTCCTCTAGTTGCCTGAGAAGGCCGTCGAACATGAGGTTCCAACACGCCGGGCCAAGGACAGAACCTTGCGGACACCCCCTACTGGCGCGCTTGGAGACCTCGACCGAATTACTGCGAATGCTTATTCTCCTATCCTGAAAGTAACTAAGAAGAACGTTGAAGACGTTCTTCGGGCAATCGCGCTTCCTAAGACTATCGAATACGAGTGGCCACCAGACATTGTCGAAGGCGCCCGAGATGTCAAAGAGCAACGCAACGACGTATCGCTCCTCGGAGACGGAAACCATACGGCGGAGCTCCACGACGGCGTCCTCCGTCGACCTTCCGGGCGTGAACCCATATTGCCGATCGGAGATCTTCCCTGGAGCCATCGACACGTCCGCTAATCTAAGCTTAAGAAGCTTCTCGAGAAGCTTACCTAGTACGGAGAGGAGACAGATGGGACGGTAAGACTTTGGGTCCTTCACGTCCTTGTCCTCGCCCTTCAGGAGGACTCTGAGGGAGCCCTCCTTCCAGGCAGAGGGAAAGACGCCCCACTGAAGGCACCCATTGTACAAACGCACGAACTGACCGGGGATTGCCTTGAATGCGGCCTTTAGCACGCTGACCTCGATCCGATCGGGGCCAGGTGCCGTCCTAACCTTAAAAGTCCTAACTGCACCAGCGACCTCCCTTTCGGTAAAGGGAGACGAATCACCGGTCTCGGGCATTTCCCTTGCCCGGTCCCTAATCTCACGCTGTACAGGCGTGTCCTCCTGCTCCCGGTCATCAGGGACGTGAACTTCCAGGAGGGTGCTGGCGGTATCCTCCATACTGATCGTGGAGCCGTCGCCACGCCTGAGAGTGCTGATCACCCTCTCAACGCGGAGCTTGCCCGCCTGGTGCTTGTAAACGAAGCCCCAGGGCTCCTCGTTGCCGTGCGACGTGACGAACTCCCTCCAGCTAGCGAGCTTCGCCCTCCTCACCTCCCTGCCGTACTCCCGCAGCAGTCTACGGTAAGCCGACATTTTGGTCAGGCGGGAGGCCTCGTCACGCTCCCTCTGAAATTCGCGTCGCTCCCTATACACCGCCTTCTTTCGGACAGTGAGTTCGCGAGTCCACCACGGGTTAGACTTTCTAAACGCGCGTTTTCTAGGCATCGACACCTTGCAGGCTTCCCTAAGGATCACCTCGAGCGTCTCTGCCACCCTAACGACGTCATCGCGAGACGCCAGCGGTAGCACCTCCAGCCTCGACCCCGAGAGGTCTTTCAGGCTCTGGGCAAACAGGTCCCAATCGGCCCGACGAACGTCGAACCTATTGTTCCCTGCAGACCCGTCACTGCCTGCAGCCTTTGGCACCCTCAGCCTGACGTCAACCGAGTTGTGGTCGCTTGTCGTCCACCCCTCCCTCACTTTCCATTCGCCGACGAATTGGCTCATGGAGGGTGAAACCAGGGTCACATCGATGTACGACGATTTCCCGGCCACCATGAAGGTGGGTGGCTGACCCGCGACGTTCACAACCTGAAGCCCAAACGAACGAATAAGCGATTCAAACTGTTCCCCCCTTTCGTCGGTGCTCTGGGGACCCCAGAGTGACGACCTAGCATTGGCATCTACCGCGATCACGAGTCTCTCCCCCCTCAGAGCATGTAGCACCACCCCGAGGTGTCTGAGGTGCTTCTCAATGTCATCAGAGTACTGAAAATAGCACGAGACGACGTAGAATGAGAAGCCGGGGGTCAGGATCTCCGCGCACGCGCAATGCGGAGAGCTGAGCTGCGAGACGAGAACGATCCCGAAGCTAGGGTTACAAACTGCCACCACTGCCCACGGGGATTCCGTGCAGTCAGCGGCCAGTCTCATACCCGTACCTAATCCGTGAAATGCGTAACTCGCGCCCCGCTTCCGAACGTACGGCTCCTGAAGGAGCAGCACATCCAGTCGCTTGCTGGCTACGAGCTCACGCACCTCTCCCGTAACTACAGTTGAACGACGCATGTTCAGCTGCAGTATCCTAACACCCGTAGCGGTTCCGGATGCCCCCTGTCTAACGACCGTGCACGACGACGCGGGTGCGAGGGCCGACACCTTTTCGGACGCAGACGCGGACGCGGGGGTAACGGATGGCGACGATGGGGTTTGGGGGAAGGGCGCGGTACTAATTGTCGCGGTCGCGGTGCTAACTTGCCTGACATTAGCCTCCGAGGCTCCTACGCGTGTACCGAGAGGTCCCGGGACCTCGTCTATCCTTGCCAGAACGACGCGAGCAACCCGGATGTTGCTTTCTTGGGACCGTGCCCCGCGGGTGCTGCCGGGCACGGCACGGTGAGGCGCTACCGACGAGACGGAGGCCGCCACCGAGCGCGTAACCCTACGAGCACGCAACCCGACGACGGAGACTTCCCCGACCTCCCCACTAGCGGGCCCACCCGGCTGAAGGCGCGATGCCAGGCGGGAACTCCTCCTCACGTTTTTAAGAAAAGAATTCATTTTGATTCCCACGAGTGTTGCGGAACTAAACGTCCAGCGCCGCAGAGCCGCGTACGGCGCTAAGCCTAAATACACCGGGGGTTCGGCAGGTGCCCCCGGGTCGGACCGTTCGCGACTGCGTTATTTTTTCCCGTCCCCGCAGCCATGCATCGCACAGGCACGGCACCTACACCAGCGATTCGGGACGCCCTACCCGTCTAAACCTATACTAATGATCCCTACGCTAGCTGTAAATAAAGATGAGATTAAAAAGGCCCCCGGTACCGCCGCTATGGTGGCAGGCCACCAACGCGACGCCCCGGGAGGCCCACCTGAAAGAAAAGAAAGATTAGAACCTGTAAAGAAAAGAAGTATTAGTTAGTTTGGCCCCCGGTACCGCCGCTATGGTGGCTGGCCACCAACGCGACGCCCCGGGAAGCCCACCTGAAAAGAAAGAAAAAATTAAAACCTGAAAAGAAGAAAGTTATTAATTAGTGGTTGGGACGGCCCCCGCCACCGGCCAGGGAAGAAGATGGGAGGAGATAGGCCGCCCCTGGGATTGGGAAATAGGAGTAGGATGGCTGACGCGGCCGGGTGGCAGCACTTTGGCTCCAGTACGTCGAGCTGACTGTCGCAGCGGTTTCACCCGCTCGAGCCGTCGACGGACCTTCCTTGCCTCGGTGAGTGTCACCCGACCACTCCCAGCCAAGATTTAGGGGAAAGCCTGCCCTTTCTTGGCCCCACGACTAACCGTCGGCTCGGCACATGTGTGGTTGCCCACACTTTGGGGCGCACGCGTTGTCGAGGCGAATCCCTTAGGGATCACTCCGACGAGAGCATTTCGAAGCCTGCCGCCACCCCCAGGCCTGCAGCGGTCCGGGGCTCCCCTGTGTCTTTGTTGAAGCCGCACAAGACCACCTCAGTCCCCGAGGAGACGACAAGCGCGGCGCGCACCCTATGAACACTCAGACACGTGACCATTGCACGCCGGGCCCACGGGCGCACCCCTATATCGGTCTGGGCACAAAGGACGCTCTTGCACGCACCGCAGTACGCACCTGGTCCTCGGTCCATCCCATCCTAATTATTTCGAAGGTATGAGCCCTGAGGACACACAGCGCAAGCTCGTTGCTCGCACAGGGTCCACGGGCCCATCCTAATCATTTCGAAGGTATGAGCCCTGAGGACACACAGCGCCAGCTCGTTGCTCACACAGGGTCCCCGGGCCCATCCTAATCATTTCGAAGGTATGGGCCCTGAGGACACTCAGCGCAAGCTCGTTGCTCGCACAGGGTCCACGGGCCCATCCTAATCATTTCGAAGGTATGAGCCCTGAGGACACACAGCGCAAGCTCGTTGCTCGCACAGGGTCCACGGGCCCATCCTAATCATTTCGAAGGTATGAGCCCTGAGGACACACAGCACGAGACCGTTGCTCGCACAGGGTCCACGGGCCCATCCTAATCATTTCGAAGGTATGAGCCCTGAGGACACACAGCGCGAGACTGTTGCTCGCACAGGGTCCACGGGCCCATCCCTAGTGAGGTGCCCGGCGGGGGCCTGATGGCCACACACACCCTTTCTCGCACACCTCGTCTGCGTTAGTTATTCCCCGGCTTTTTCTTCTTTCCTTGTGCAACCGGGTACTAAGCCTCTACCCCACGGCAAGGTGCAGACCTGTAGAGGAGTAGATAGGGACAGATAGTGTCGCGTACGAGAAAGAACGGGGCCAAGACCCATCTCTGCCGTTCCCGAGGGTTTCCCCCATACCGGCGATGTTACAAGCGAATAGATCCATCTACCCAACGAAACACACTCCAAGCGCAACCGACATGGAAAAACCCCCGTCTTCACCTTTCGGATCACTAGGCGGGAAGGATTTGCCCACCAGGGCGGTGACCCACTTAGCCGTCCCGTCGTCCCCGCGCATCGAAATGCACGAGGACTCCGGATCCGTTTCCAGCGGGGGCCACGCGGAGGCGAGGTCACCAGCTCGTTGCTCAATCCTTTTCATTATACCAACACCATTTATACAGATATATTCATACATATAAATACACTTTGTATTTCCCCATTCATGCAAATATAGATACACAAATATTCCTGATTCACATTATGCCGATCTTAAAATCCTATTACACCACCACCCGAAGAACCTCAGCAGCAAACGCCACAAGGATCGGGAACGCCTCTTTCGAGACGAGCTCCCTCTCCCGCAACGGCCACGTCAACCCTTCCGCATGCAAAGCACTAACCATATTATTCCTTGCCCCCTGTCTCATTGGACAGCTATACAGAACATGCCCGGATGTCTCAAACTCACCACACTCACAAACTCCATCCTCCGCGAGACGGAACGATTCAAGCTTCCACCTGAACGCCCCGTGCCCACTGAGGAACTGCACCACGTAGTGATCCAACCTTATCCACTTAGAACTTACTCTATCATGCACCCTATCAAAGAACTCGAAAGTGGTTCGACCCTTAACCGAGTTCCGCCATCTGTCCTGCCAGCGATCTAACATTACCGATCGCAGACATTTCCTGGCCTCCTTAACAGTTATCCTACCGCGCAACAGGTCCTCCGCTCTATAGTGAAATCTATCGATCTCGAAATCGTGCCCACTACGAATCTTATAAGTATAAGCCCTCTCCGTTATTGCTAAATCTATTGGCAGCACGCCTGCCAGGACAACAACCGCATCCGCGGATATCGTCCTATATGCCTTGGTCACCCTAATCAAAGCATGCCTTTGTACACTAGTGAGCGTTCTAATCGCCCCTTTGTCCATTAAATCCCACCACCCTGCAGCTGCGTACGTTACAATAGGTATAAAAAGCCCTTTGTAATACGCATGCATTGTCTTATATCCTAGTCCCCAGGTAGATTTCGCTAACCTACCAAGGCCGTCAAACATACATCTACACTTACGCGCTAAGTGGTCTACATGCGACTTGACCTTTAAACCAGCGCCAAAGTGAACACCAAGGTACCTCACCGAGGTCTTCAGCTTCAGCGACTTACCCATCACCTTAATGGTCGGAGGCCTGTTGATGTCAAGCTTCCCCCTGATCAAGAGCATTTCTGTCTTGGCCGAGGAGAGCTCGAGCTTCCTACTATTACACCATGCAGATACCTTATCCACCACCAATTGCCCTTTCTCTTGGATTTCGATCCTCGAGTTACCCCGAACAAGTACAAGGAGGTCGTCTGCGTATGCAATCGGTTCGCAGTCACAGCTACTAAGAATATGTAATAACTCGTCAAATACGAGATTCCAAAAATTAGGTCCCAAGATTGACCCCTGCGGACATCCCTTAGTTACAGGCTTGCTTACCCTGCCATGTACCGCTGTAAGGGTTACCTCACGATCGCGAAGATAATCCTCAATCAGCGCATACAGGTTACCTGGACAGTTACGTCTACGCAGATTCCACAAAACCGCCGGCCACCATACATTGTCAAATGCCCCGGCAATGTCGAACAACAGTGCAAGCACATACTTCTCGCCGCTATCAGCAGTCAAGTCTCTAAACTTAACTATGGCATCCTCTGTGGACCGGCCAGGACGAAACCCATATTGCCTACTCGAACTAAATGATTCCCCATGAAAAACGGATGCAAGCCTCCTAGCAATTACTCTCTCTAAAGATTTCCCCAAAACCGACAACAAACAAATTGGCCTGTAAGATTTTACACTACTTTCATCCCTCCCCGGTCCCTTCAACAGAGCCCTAACTGATCCTACCTTCCATTTCTTGGGGAATACTCCCCAAGTCAGACATGCATTAAACAGTCGCACAATCTCCGAATCAAGGACAGACCATGAAACCTTGAGAGCCTCAACTTCTATTTGATCCAGACCAGGGGACTTGCCATTGGCAAGATCCCTGATGGCCTTACGAATTTCCTCACGTTCGAACGAGGGTGCCATGTCAGCTTCATATTGCGTGCTTATTTCATCACGAATACTCCGCTGCTCCTCAGTCTCCGTGCTCTCGCAGTCATCCGGTACTAATCTCCGCAGGAGAGCGGCAGCCGTCTCCTGCCAGTCCATGGTGCAGGCTTGTTGGTCTTGAAGAGAGCTCAACACCTGCTCAGTTCTAAGGCGCCGAGTCTGTATCTTGTAAACCAATCCCCAAGGCTCTTTACTCGAATCACTAACAAACTGTTGCCAACTTAGGACCTTGGCTCTACTGATGGCCCCCTTGTACTTTTTATTCGCATCGTGATAGGCAACACGCTTTGCCCCACGGCTGCTCCCACGCTCGCCCTGAAATACCCTCCTCCTAAAATGCACTTCCCTCTTAAGCGCCGTCAACTCATTGGTCCACCAGGGAACCGAACGAGCAAACCGCCGCTTCTCCGGCATCGAGATCTTACATGCACTGACTATAGCCTCTTCAATCCCGTCGGCGAGCCCGTGAACATCCCCAGGACCAGCGACATCTTCACTCCGCGACCTTAACATACCTCGCGATTCTAGGAGAGCATGCCTAAATTTCTCCCAGTCCGCTTTAACTGTACAAAACCTACTGGGCCCTCCTTCACTTGCATGCATAAGTGAATTCGGTTCCCGTTCCCACTCAAGGACTATCTCTATGGCACGATGATCACTACTAGTCCAGGCCTCATGCACCACCCAGCTATTCACCAAGTTAGACGCACTCTCCGTGGCTAGGGTTACATCGATATTCGACTCTCCCATACCACTCGCAAAAGTACTCACCCCCTGGTCCCTATTTACAACTACTAAATCGTGCCCCGCGATGAGATCCTCCAGCCCAGTTCCGCGAGCATCCAGCTGACTGCTACCCCATAAGGGGGATTTCGCGTTCGCATCTATACCTATAACTACTTTTTTACCGCGCAATTGCCTTATAACCTTATCTAACTGATCCAAGTATGGCCCTATGTCGTCCGAGTACTGGAAATACATGCTAACAAGGTACAAGCTTCCCCGTCGGGAGTTAACCTGTACGCAGGCGCAATGCGCGTTACAGAGCTGTGATACCCTAAGAACCGTTATCTCCTTATTCCTCACAACTACGGCCGCCTGCGCATTATCCACGTTATCTGAGGAACCATGCACAACCGTTGTACCTAACCCGAACCCCGTTATCCTACCTTGCGTACTATAAGGCTCTTGTACGAGTAATATGTCTACGTCCCTACCATCGGATTCTACCCTAATTTCGTCCGTAACTACCCTAGACCGTTGCATGTTCAGCTGGACTATTTTAAGCCTATCCCTATTTACATTATCCCTACATGATCGTAAATGACTAGCCATAATTGGTCTGCGAGATCAACCGCGTAAGAGCCGCCTTGAACATGGGACAACTCTTGTCCTTCGACTCGTGATCATGAGTTCTACCCCTACTCTTACAATTAACACACACAGCCACCTTCGACTTATTTTTACAAATCGCGAAGCTATGCCCCTCCTGTGCGCAATGCCCACAAACCTCAACCTCCTTCCTACAAAACTTCGCAATATGTCCGTACGCCTGGCATTTGAAGCACCTAGTTGCTTCCGCAAAATCAACTACCCTACACGAACGCCATCCTATGTATAATCTACCCTGCTTGAGAAGCCTATTCCTCATTTCCGGGGTGACCTCTGCAACCCAGTTAACTGTTTCCCCCTCCTTAGCGCCTGTTCTAAAGACGAGCCTGACTTCCTCCGAAACTTCAGCCGAGGAGAGGTCAGCAAAATTCTGCTTCCTAATGGATGACAGAACCTCACCCTCCTCCATCGCCCGCGGTACATCGTACAGATGCATGCGCGGGCGCCGCTTCGATGCCGCCGCGACCTTCAGTCCCGCATCCGCCAGCTTCCCATTATCCACTAACGCTTCTAATCCCTCCTTATCCTCGGTCTCAATCGCAACCCCGTTTTCCCTAATCATCCTAACATTCCTGATCTTAAGTTTACACTTACGCGGATTCACCAGTGTAAACAGTGCCTCTTTCGTCTTTTCCGCGCTCTCACCGTTAGTCGGGAAAACTTCCACGATGTGCCTCTCTGGCTTCTTCGCTGATGCCTTGATGGCATGACGCAGCGTCGCCGCCTTAGAGGCCGGTTTACCTGCCATTACTGCCGCACTATAGCTACCCACTCCTACCGCGCCTACCGTCTCGCAACCCGCCATACCGCCACGCGCTCCGGTGAGCACTGTAGCCTGCACTCCGGACTTCTGCATCCCCGCCTGCACCCCAGCGACCTTAGAAAGAGTCGCGAGTCTACCCTCGAGAAAACTATTGTGCAGTAGAAGCTCCTGCACTAACCCCGACATCGCCGAAACTTTAGACGCCAAAAAGTTTGCCTGTTCCCTGCTTACATTTTTCGCGAGCTCCATACAGAAGGAGATGACCTCGCTCTCCAACTCCTTAGCTCTCACGAAAGCGCCCTGAGAATTGGCCCTTCGGCCGCTTCCTCCTGCCCTGTCCCTAAAATTCTGTCCCGTTCCCTCACTACTAGCTACATCCGCTCCCTTATCTATATCCCTATTTTCGTTATTCCCATTACTCTCCTTATTCTCCTTATTCTCCTTAGCCTCTACCCTTCCTTTCCGCACGGCTTTAAGGGGCTTCTTTGACGTGGACGCGTCACTACACTCGCCATCACTGTCCCTAGCTGGAGGACTCACCGCCTTTCTTTTCAGGGATGCCACCGTGACCTCCATGTCACTAGCACTCCCCACGCTTATAT
>OZ020572.1:14860397-14865397 GCA_963971525.1 Cephus spinipes | reverse complement strand
TGTGCCAGTAACTTTATTTTAAGAAGAGCCCCATGCACTGACTATCGCCAAGCGTCGTGCCAAGCGAATACCATCTTTCGATCGCTTCGCCGCCGAGCTACCACTACCCACTCACAGTACCACCGGAGCCGAGGAGCGGTCGAGGAGACAGGCGATTTAACACGGGTTTAAATGGGAAAAAGCACTCGCCAGCCCACCCGTGCGCATTGCCGCGTGTCGTACTTGGACATTTTTAGCAAGCCCATTGCAACGCATTCTCTTTGGGGACTCTTCGTTACAAAGCATCTTGTGCCAGTAACTTTATTTTAAGAAGAGCCCCATGCACTGACTATCGCCAAGCGTCGTGCCAAGCGAATACCATCTTTCGATCGCTTCGCCGCCGAGCTACCACTACCCACTCACAGTACCACCGGAGCCGAGGAGCGGTCGAGGAGACAGGCGATTTAACACGGGTTTAAATGGGAAAAAGCACTCGCCAGCCCACCCGTGCGCATTGCCGCGTGTCGTACTTGGACATTTTTAGCAAGCCCATTGCAACGCATTCTCTTTGGGGACTCTTCGTTACAAAGCATCTTGTGCCAGTAACTTTATTTTAAGAAGAGCCCCATGCACTGACTATCGCCAAGCGTCGTGCCAAGCGAATACCATCTTTCGATCGCTTCGCCGCCGAGCTACCACTACCCACTCACAGTACCACCGGAGCCGAGGAGCGGTCGAGGAGACAGGCGATTTAACACGGGTTTAAATGGGAAAAAGCACTCGCCAGCCCACCCGTGCGCATTGCCGCGTGTCGTACTTGGACATTTTTAGCAAGCCCATTGCAACGCATTCTCTTTGGGGACTCTTCGTTACAAAGCATCTTGTGCCAGTAACTTTATTTTAAGAAGAGCCCCATGCACTGACTATCGCCAAGCGTCGTGCCAAGCGAATACCATCTTTCGATCGCTTCGCCGCCGAGCTACCACTACCCACTCACAGTACCACCGGAGCCGAGGAGCGGTCGAGGAGACAGGCGATTTAACACGGGTTTAAATGGGAAAAAGCACTCGCCAGCCCACCCGTGCGCATTGCCGCGTGTCGTACTTGGACATTTTTAGCAAGCCCATTGCAACGCATTCTCTTTGGGGACTCTTCGTTACAAAGCATCTTGTGCCAGTAACTTTATTTTAAGAAGAGCCCCATGCACTGACTATCGCCAAGCGTCGTGCCAAGCGAATACCATCTTTCGATCGCTTCGCCGCCGAGCTACCACTACCCACTCACAGTACCACCGGAGCCGAGGAGCGGTCGAGGAGACAGGCGATTTAACACGGGTTTAAATGGGAAAAAGCACTCGCCAGCCCTCCCGTGCGCATTGCCGCGTGTCGTACTTGGACATTTTTAGCAAGCCCATTGCAACGCATTCTCTTTGGGGACTCTTCGTTACAAAGCATCTTGTGCCAGTAACTTTATTTTAAGAAGAGCCCCATGCACTGACTATCGCCAAGCGTCGTGCCAAGCGAATACCATCTTTCGATCGCTTCGCCGCCGAGCTACCACTACCCACTCACAGTACCACCGGAGCCGAGGAGCGGTCGAGGAGACAGGCGATTTAACACGGGTTTAAATGGGAAAAAGCACTCGCCAGCCCACCCGTGCGCATTGCCGCGTGTCGTACTTGGACATTTTTAGCAAGCCCATTGCAACGCATTCTCTTTGGGGACTCTTCGTTACAAAGCATCTTGTGCCAGTAACTTTATTTTAAGAAGAGCCCCATGCACTGACTATCGCCAAGCGTCGTGCCAAGCGAATACCATCTTTCGATCGCTTCGCCGCCGAGCTACCACTACCCACTCACAGTACCACCGGAGCCGAGGAGCGGTCGAGGAGACAGGCGATTTAACACGGGTTTAAATGGGAAAAAGCACTCGCCAGCCCACCCGTGCGCATTGCCGCGTGTCGTACTTGGACATTTTTAGCAAGCCCATTGCAACGCATTCTCTTTGGGGACTCTTCGTTACAAAGCATCTTGTGCCAGTAACTTTATTTTAAGAAGAGCCCCATGCACTGACTATCGCCAAGCGTCGTGCCAAGCGAATACCATCTTTCGATCGCTTCGCCGCCGAGCTACCACTACCCACTCACAGTACCACCGGAGCCGAGGAGCGGTCGAGGAGACAGGCGATTTAACACGGGTTTAAATGGGAAAAAGCACTCGCCAGCCCACCCGTGCGCATTGCCGCGTGTCGTACTTGGACATTTTTAGCAAGCCCATTGCAACGCATTCTCTTTGGGGACTCTTCGTTACAAAGCATCTTGTGCCAGTAACTTTATTTTAAGAAGAGCCCCATGCACTGACTATCGCCAAGCGTCGTGCCAAGCGAATACCATCTTTCGATCGCTTCGCCGCCGAGCTACCACTACCCACTCACAGTACCACCGGAGCCGAGGAGCGGTCGAGGAGACAGGCGATTTAACACGGGTTTAAATGGGAAAAAGCACTCGCCAGCCCACCCGTGCGCATTGCCGCGTGTCGTACTTGGACATTTTTAGCAAGCCCATTGCAACGCATTCTCTTTGGGGACTCTTCGTTACAAAGCATCTTGTGCCAGTAACTTTATTTTAAGAAGAGCCCCATGCACTGACTATCGCCAAGCGTCGTGCCAAGCGAATACCATCTTTCGATCGCTTCGCCGCCGAGCTACCACTACCCACTCACAGTACCACCGGAGCCGAGGAGCGGTCGAGGAGACAGGCGATTTAACACGGGTTTAAATGGGAAAAAGCACTCGCCAGCCCACCCGTGCGCATTGCCGCGTGTCGTACTTGGACATTTTTAGCAAGCCCATTGCAACGCATTCTCTTTGGGGACTCTTCGTTACAAAGCATCTTGTGCCAGTAACTTTATTTTAAGAAGAGCCCCATGCACTGACTATCGCCAAGCGTCGTGCCAAGCGAATACCATCTTTCGATCGCTTCGCCGCCGAGCTACCACTACCCACTCACAGTACCACCGGAGCCGAGGAGCGGTCGAGGAGACAGGCGATTTAACACGGGTTTAAATGGGAAAAAGCACTCGCCAGCCCTCCCGTGCGCATTGCCGCGTGTCGTACTTGGACATTTTTAGCAAGCCCATTGCAACGCATTCTCTTTGGGGACTCTTCGTTACAAAGCATCTTGTGCCAGTAACTTTATTTTAAGAAGAGCCCCATGCACTGACTATCGCCAAGCGTCGTGCCAAGCGAATACCATCTTTCGATCGCTTCGCCGCCGAGCTACCACTACCCACTCACAGTACCACCGGAGCCGAGGAGCGGTCGAGGAGACAGGCGATTTAACACGGGTTTAAATGGGAAAAACCGAACGCGGAAAAAATAAATCAATCTGACCTACGCCAAATAACGAAATTATTGAGTCAGAGTATACACCGACTCAAATTATAAATTTTAGAATCCGTTTAGATACATATTCCAGGGAAAATGTCTTTCTCGTGCGGATACCGCGTAGTGCCGCGCGATGCCTTCGGCCGTAAGCCAACTGCTCCTGGCGCATTGCTTGCACCGGGACGCTCTTCGGAGGGTATCGAGTGGTCTCGCTGGGCGCACCACGGCGCATTGCCGCGCGATGCCTTCGGCCGTAGTGTAAACTGCTCCTGGCGCATTGCTTGCACCGGGACGCTCTTCGGAGGGTATCGAGTGGTCTCACTGGGCGCATTGCCGCGCAATGCCTTCGGCCGTAGGACAAACTGCTCCTGGCGCATTGCTTGCACCGGGACGCTCTTCGGAGGGTATCGAGTGGTCTCGCTGGGCGCACCACGGCGCATTGCCGCGCGATGCCTTCGGCCGTAGTGTAAACTGCTCCTGGCGCATTGCTTGCACCGGGACGCTCTTCGGAGGGTATCGAGTGGTCTCACTGGGCGCATTGCCGCGCAATGCCTTCGGCCGTAGGACAAACTGCTCCTGGCGCATTGCTTGCACCGGGACGCTCTTCGGAGGGTATCGAGTGGTCTCACTGGGCGCATTGCCGCGCAATGCCTTCGGCCGTAGGACAAACTGCTCCTGGCGCATTGCTTGCACCAGGACGCTCTTCGGAGGGTTTCGAGAGGTCTCGCTGGGCGCATTGCCGCGCAATGCCTTCGGCCGTAGGACAAACTGCTCCTGGCGCATTGCTTGCACCGGGACGCTCTTCGGAGGGTATCGAGAGGTCTCGCTGGGCGCACCAGGGCGCATTGCCGCGCAATGCCTTCGGCCGTAGTGCAAACTGCTCCTGGCGCATTGCTTGCACCGGGACGCTCTTCGGAGGGTATCGAGAGGTCTCGATGGGCGCATTGCCGCGCATTGCCTTCGGCCGTAGGACAAACTGCTCCTGGCGCATTGCTTGCACCGGGACGCTCTTCGGAGGGTATCGAGAGGTCTCGCTGGGCGCAGCAGGGCGCATTGCCGCGCAATGCCTTCGGCCGTAGTGCAAACTGCTCCTGGCGCATTGCTTGCACCGGGACGCTCTTCGGAGGGTATCGAGAGGTCTCGCTGGGCGCATTGCCGCGCAATGCCTTCGGCCGTAGGACAAACTGCTCCTGGCGCATTGCTTGCACCGTGACGCTCTTCGGAGGGTATCGAGAGGTCTCGCTGGGCGCACCAGGGCGCATTGCCGCGCAATGCCTTCGGCCGTAGTGCAAACTGCTCCTGGCGCATTGCTTGCACCGGGACGCTCTTCGGAGGGTATCGAGAGGTCTCGCTGGGCGCACCAGGGCGCATTGCCGCGCAATGCCTTCGGCCGTAGTGCAAACTGCTCCTGGCGCATTGTTTGCACCGGGACGCTCTTCGGAGGGTATCGAGTGGTCTCGCTGGGCGCATTGCCGCGCAATGCCTTCGGCCGTAGGACAAACTGCTCCTGGCGCATTGCTTGCACCGTGACGCTCTTCGGAGGGTATCGAGAGGTCTCGCTGGGCGCATTGCCGCGCAATGCCTTCGGCCGTAGGACAAACTGCTCCTGGCGCATTGCTTGCACCGGGACGCTCTTCG
>OZ020572.1:14850397-14855397 GCA_963971525.1 Cephus spinipes | reverse complement strand
ATCCTCCCGCGGCGCGTCTCGGTCGCTACGGGCCTGGCACCCTCTACGGGTAAGTGGCCCCATTCAAGATGGACTTGGACGCGAGTCAACGCCACGGGATGGTTGGATCCTCCCGAACACTACATTTCCCAGCGGCAATAACCGCGGGATTCAGTGCTGGGCTCATTCCTGTTCGCTCGCAGCTACTAAGGAAATCCTGGTTAGTTTCTTTTCCACCGCTTAGTAATATGCTTAAATTCAGCGGGTAGTCTCGCCTACTCTGAGGTCGTCGTTATTATTTTCAATATTTCTTTTATATATCGACGCAAGAAGAGAACACGTTCTCCTCCTTCCTTTTTTACGGGCTGCGGCGGCGATCGCGAGCTCGCTTTTTTACACGGTCGCATGTCGTTTCTCCTTTTTTCGTTTTGCATTAAAAATAAAAAGATCATGGACACGACGACCGGCCACGACCGCCGCAACACGGGCGTTATCCGGCCAAACAGCGCTTCGGCTCGATCTTCCCTTTCTTTTTCATTCACAATTTTCATCAAAATGTGGGAAGACTGCGTCTGCGCGGGCCTTCGTTTAACGCGCGTCTCTCTGCGCCCGGTGGGACATGAGAAAAGTTTGATATGGATTTCGACTTTTATAATACCCTTCGCGCGCACACGATGAACATATGTACATGCAAACTCTGAGAGCAAACATTTTTCTTTCTTCTCGCCTCGGTTCGCGAGTCGAAGGCGACACCAGCGAAACACGAACTCTGAGGGGCGTTCAGCGCCTGTTTGCGTAAGGGCTTTTTCCTTTTTCATTCATTCTTCAAGTGAAACCAATCAAATATTTTCATTCTCTTCTCTCTTTTAATCTTTCTTCGTCGATATATATTTTCATTGTAATTGGAAGAGGCTTCCGAAACGTAAAACCCCGAGGACACCACACAGCGCAAAACGCGGGAAGAAGCGCGCGACCGTCGTCAAGCCATCCGCATATAAAAATATGCATGATAAGACGAGACCGTACGCGAAGGGCTTCCTCCATCGTCGTTGGGTGTGGCGTCGAGCCTGGGGGTTTTTGCTTTCTCGCGTCGTTGGCTTTCCAATTATGCGGACACCGAAGTAAACCCCAACACGAAACAACAGCACGGAATAAGAAACGCACGATCGACGTATCAAAAACCACACATAGTATAATACGTATGGAGAGAGACACGTACGCAAAGGGTTTCCCCATAATATTATTTTCATCATTATCGATCCGTGTTCGTTGTTAAGGGGGGCCCCCGTGTATCTTTCGCATCATTTCAAGCGACGCCACGACGAATCGTGACGAGACGCCCAATCGTTCGCTATTACTCCCCATCTGATTTCTCTTGTTTAAAAGAGTGCGAGGAGCAAGCAGTCTGGTAATGTGTAAACGACCCTCAGCCAGGCGTGGTCCGGGAATTGTATCCGTGGACCGCAATGTGCGTTCGAAATGTCGATGTTCATGTGTCCTGCAGTTCACAAGTTGACGCGCAATTGGCTGCGTTCTTCATCGACCCACGAGCCAAGTGATCCACCGTTCAGGGTAATCATATATATGTTATACATTGACTGGCATCGCGCCCCGGCCGTGTGTCTCCCGCGGTTGCCGGATAACACAGCGGCGCGCTTTACCAATCATCAAGCTTTAATATCAATGGTCGTCGCTTGCAACGTTGGGTTTTCCGGGCGAGAGCGTCCATCGCCGCCGCCGCCGCCCTTTAACGGGCATAGACGGGGATATGGCGCACTGCCACGGGCCGTCGCGTCGCTCCTGGGAGTCATCCGCAACGGCAGAGCGTATCGTGGTGCGTGTGTGTCTTTTTACTTCATACGATCGTCTTATTGGGCGGAAGTTCATTGAAAAACCTTTTCGATCGACGGAGCCCTCGCGCAACGCGTAACACACTCAGCATGAAAAAAGGGAACGCCGCCGGCGCTATAGGTTCAACGCGGAACGGAGACGCGAGACCAAACATTTCTCGCTGCACGTAACAACTTCGCGCCTTCTCGCACGGAAGAACTTTCTTCGTGGCGAGTCGGGGGTTGCTCGGCGATATGCCGCTCGGTCTCTGCTGTTCTCTTCAGTATCCGCGATTGACCGCGCGCTCGCAAACGTTTCCCAGGACAAGCGGTGTGAACGGCAAGAGAGTACACCTCCGCGCTCGAATGTGCCCAAGGACCGCAACTCTGCGGGGGAGCGGCCTAAATAAGGACGACGACGGACTGCCCTTTCCGACCACGCACGTCACGGACACGCGTTACGGCGTGCCACCTTGTCGCCCAGAGGGCGGCAACACGCTGTGAACGGGGCGACGGGGGTCGAGGAAGTCCGAGGGTCCCGAGGGAGCCTGCTCTCTCTCTCGCGGTGCGCCTGTGGCAGTAAGGTTACCCAAAGACGTATTGTGCGTGATCGCCGATACGTATTTAAATCTTTCTTCTTCGTTACTATAGTCCCATTTTTTTTCTTTTATTCTGACAACGAGTCGCTGCATAAGATTCTCTTTGCGAGCGTACGTTAATGATCCTTCCGCAGGTTCACCTACGGAAACCTTGTTACGACTTTTACTTCCTCTAAATGATCAAGTTTGGTCATCTTCCCGGCAACATCGGCAATGCCGAAACATTGCCGCGCACCAGTCCGAAGACCTCACTAAATCATTCAATCGGTAGTAGCGACGGGCGGTGTGTACAAAGGGCAGGGACGTAATCAACGCGAGCTTATGACTCGCGCTTACTGGGAATTCCTCGTTCATGGGGAATAATTGCAAGCCCCAATCCCTAGCACGAAGGAGGTTCAGCGGGTTACCCGGGCCTTTCGGCCAGGGAAGACACGCTGATTCCTTCAGTGTAGCGCGCGTGCGGCCAGAACATCTAGGGCATCACAGACCTGTTATTGCTCAATCTCGTGCGGCTAGAAGCCGCCTGTCCCTCTAAGAAGATTTGTTTGTACGTCGGTAGTAAAAACCGCCCGACCGAAGTCGAGGGCCTTCGAGATACCATGAATTACGCCTATTTAGCAGGCTAGAGTCTCGTTCGTTATCGGAATTAACCAGACAAATCGCTCCACCAACTAAGAACGGCCATGCACCACCACCCACCGAATCAAGAAAGAGCTATCAATCTGTCAATCCTTCCGGTGTCCGGGCCTGGTGAGGTTTCCCGTGTTGAGTCAAATTAAGCCGCAGGCTCCACTCCTGGTGGTGCCCTTCCGTCAATTCCTTTAAGTTTCAGCTTTTGCAACCATACTTCCCCCGGAACCCAAAAGCTTTGGTTTCCCGGAAGCTGCCCGCCGAGTCATCGGAGGAACTTCGGCGGATCGCTAGCTGGCATCGTTTATGGTTAGAACTAGGGCGGTATCTGATCGCCTTCGAACCTCTAACTTTCGTTCTTGATTAATGAAAACATTTTTGGCAAATGCTTTCGCTTCTGTCCGTCTTGCGACGATCCAAGAATTTCACCTCTAACGTCGCAATACGAATGCCCCCATCTGTCCCTATTAATCATTACCTCGGGGTTCCGAAAACCAACAAAATAGAACCGAGGTCCTATTCCATTATTCCATGCACGCAGTATTCAGGCGAAGGTAGCCTGCTTTAAGCACTCTAATTTGTTCAAAGTAAACGTACCGGCCCACCTCGACACTCGGTAAAGAGCACCGCGATGGGATATTAGTTGGGCCGCCCCCGTGAGGAGCTAAGCCCACCGGTAGGACGTCCCACAGTCATGCCAGTTAAACACCGCGAGCGATGAACCGACAGCGTGGGACACAGATTCAACTACGAGCTTTTTAACCGCAACAACTTTAATATACGCTATTGGAGCTGGAATTACCGCGGCTGCTGGCACCAGACTTGCCCTCCAATGGATCCTCGTTAAAGGATTTAAAGTGTACTCATTCCGATTACGGGGCCTCGGATGAGTCCCGTATCGTTATTTTTCGTCACTACCTCCCCGTGCCGGGAGTGGGTAATTTGCGCGCCTGCTGCCTTCCTTGGATGTGGTAGCCGTTTCTCAGGCTCCCTCTCCGGAATCGAACCCTGATTCCCCGTTACCCGTTACAACCATGGTAGGCGCAGAACCTACCATCGACAGTTGATAAGGCAGACATTTGAAAGATGCGTCGCCGGTACGAGACCGTGCGATCAGCACAAAGTTATTCAGAGTCACCAAGGCAAACGGTGGACGGGACGAACCCGCCACCGATTGGTTTTGATCTAATAAAAGCATTCCTCCCATCTCTGGTCGGAACTCTGTTTGCATGTATTAGCTCTAGAATTACCACAGTTATCCAAGTAAATGTGGGTACGATCTAAGGAACCATAACTGATTTAATGAGCCATTCGCGGTTTCACCTTAATTTGGCTTGCACTGAGACATGCATGGCTTAATCTTGAGACAAGCATATGACTACTGGCAGGATCAACCAGGGAGCTTCGCGTTTAAAAGTTTTTATGTACACTTTACAACGAGATGGCTCTTTTTTTCTGCGGGACTTCTTGGTTATCCGCCGTTTCAAGGGGAGATTAGAGACTGACCCCTATCGTCGCGAAGAGGCTCAACGTTGCGTACGCTACAGAGAACAGCGCGTATTATGCTTCAGAGAGACGGAGAATAGAGTGTTCGTGTCGTCGCAAGAGAATAGAGTGACAAACCCAAGTGCATCAGAGTATTTTTATTATTTTATATACGACTTTTCCCTTCATTCGTGTCGAAGACACGCCAGAGGTCATGAACACTCGGAGGCCGCCCTCAAAACCTCACAAACATTGAGTGTTCTCTTCTCTCACTTTTGGCACTGAGAAGACTCTCGACACTCTATGCCCAAAATAACACTCAATCTCCTCTCTTTGCTGCGCCGGTTAAACCTCTCTCTCACGTTACAACGAGAACGCAAACTCCGTGAACGAGATATGAGCGTCTCACCAATGCTCCTTTTATAATCGCATGAGCCGGCTTCCTCCCAATCTTTCCCATAATTTTTCTTTCTCGTCG
>OZ020572.1:14833103-14843103 GCA_963971525.1 Cephus spinipes | reverse complement strand
CAGGAGCAGTTTGTCCTACGGCCGAAGGCATTGCGCGGCAATGCGCCCAGTGAGACCACTCGATACCCTCCGAAGAGCGTCCCGGTGCAAGCAATGCGCCAGGAGCAGTTTACACTACGGCCGAAGGCATCGCGCGGCAATGCGCCGTGGTGCGCCCAGCGAGACCACTCGATACCCTCCGAAGAGCGTCCCGGTGCAAGCAATGCGCCAGGAGCAGTTTGTCCTACGGCCGAAGGCATTGCGCGGCAATGCGCCCAGTGAGACCACTCGATACCCTCCGAAGAGCGTCCCGGTGCAAGCAATGCGCCAGGAGCAGTTTACACTACGGCCGAAGGCATCGCGCGGCAATGCGCCGTGGTGCGCCCAGCGAGACCACTCGATACCCTCCGAAGAGCGTCCCGGTGCAAGCAATGCGCCAGGAGCAGTTGGCTTACGGCCGAAGGCATCGCGCGGCACTACGCGGTATCCGCACGAGAAAGACATTTTCCCTGGAATATGTATCTAAACGGATTCTAAAATTTATAATTTGAGTCGGTGTATACTCTGACTCAATAATTTCGTTATTTGGCGTAGGTCAGATTGATTTATTTTTTCCGCGTTCGGTTTTTCCCATTTAAACCCGTGTTAAATCGCCTGTCTCCTCGACCGCTCCTCGGCTCCGGTGGTACTGTGAGTGGGTAGTGGTAGCTCGGCGGCGAAGCGATCGAAAGATGGTATTCGCTTGGCACGACGCTTGGCGATAGTCAGTGCATGGGGCTCTTCTTAAAATAAAGTTACTGGCACAAGATGCTTTGTAACGAAGAGTCCCCAAAGAGAATGCGTTGCAATGGGCTTGCTAAAAATGTCCAAGTACGACACGCGGCAATGCGCACGGGTGGGCTGGCGAGTGCTTTTTCCCATTTAAACCCGTGTTAAATCGCCTGTCTCCTCGACCGCTCCTCGGCTCCGGTGGTACTGTGAGTGGGTAGTGGTAGCTCGGCGGCGAAGCGATCGAAAGATGGTATTCGCTTGGCACGACGCTTGGCGATAGTCAGTGCATGGGGCTCTTCTTAAAATAAAGTTACTGGCACAAGATGCTTTGTAACGAAGAGTCCCCAAAGAGAATGCGTTGCAATGGGCTTGCTAAAAATGTCCAAGTACGACACGCGGCAATGCGCACGGGTGGGCTGGCGAGTGCTTTTTCCCATTTAAACCCGTGTTAAATCGCCTGTCTCCTCGACCGCTCCTCGGCTCCGGTGGTACTGTGAGTGGGTAGTGGTAGCTCGGCGGCGAAGCGATCGAAAGATGGTATTCGCTTGGCACGACGCTTGGCGATAGTCAGTGCATGGGGCTCTTCTTAAAATAAAGTTACTGGCACAAGATGCTTTGTAACGAAGAGTCCCCAAAGAGAATGCGTTGCAATGGGCTTGCTAAAAATGTCCAAGTACGACACGCGGCAATGCGCACGGGTGGGCTGGCGAGTGCTTTTTCCCATTTAAACCCGTGTTAAATCGCCTGTCTCCTCGACCGCTCCTCGGCTCCGGTGGTACTGTGAGTGGGTAGTGGTAGCTCGGCGGCGAAGCGATCGAAAGATGGTATTCGCTTGGCACGACGCTTGGCGATAGTCAGTGCATGGGGCTCTTCTTAAAATAAAGTTACTGGCACAAGATGCTTTGTAACGAAGAGTCCCCAAAGAGAATGCGTTGCAATGGGCTTGCTAAAAATGTCCAAGTACGACACGCGGCAATGCGCACGGGTGGGCTGGCGAGTGCTTTTTCCCATTTAAACCCGTGTTAAATCGCCTGTCTCCTCGACCGCTCCTCGGCTCCGGTGGTACTGTGAGTGGGTAGTGGTAGCTCGGCGGCGAAGCGATCGAAAGATGGTATTCGCTTGGCACGACGCTTGGCGATAGTCAGTGCATGGGGCTCTTCTTAAAATAAAGTTACTGGCACAAGATGCTTTGTAACGAAGAGTCCCCAAAGAGAATGCGTTGCAATGGGCTTGCTAAAAATGTCCAAGTACGACACGCGGCAATGCGCACGGGAGGGCTGGCGAGTGCTTTTTCCCATTTAAACCCGTGTTAAATCGCCTGTCTCCTCGACCGCTCCTCGGCTCCGGTGGTACTGTGAGTGGGTAGTGGTAGCTCGGCGGCGAAGCGATCGAAAGATGGTATTCGCTTGGCACGACGCTTGGCGATAGTCAGTGCATGGGGCTCTTCTTAAAATAAAGTTACTGGCACAAGATGCTTTGTAACGAAGAGTCCCCAAAGAGAATGCGTTGCAATGGGCTTGCTAAAAATGTCCAAGTACGACACGCGGCAATGCGCACGGGTGGGCTGGCGAGTGCTTTTTCCCATTTAAACCCGTGTTAAATCGCCTGTCTCCTCGACCGCTCCTCGGCTCCGGTGGTACTGTGAGTGGGTAGTGGTAGCTCGGCGGCGAAGCGATCGAAAGATGGTATTCGCTTGGCACGACGCTTGGCGATAGTCAGTGCATGGGGCTCTTCTTAAAATAAAGTTACTGGCACAAGATGCTTTGTAACGAAGAGTCCCCAAAGAGAATGCGTTGCAATGGGCTTGCTAAAAATGTCCAAGTACGACACGCGGCAATGCGCACGGGTGGGCTGGCGAGTGCTTTTTCCCATTTAAACCCGTGTTAAATCGCCTGTCTCCTCGACCGCTCCTCGGCTCCGGTGGTACTGTGAGTGGGTAGTGGTAGCTCGGCGGCGAAGCGATCGAAAGATGGTATTCGCTTGGCACGACGCTTGGCGATAGTCAGTGCATGGGGCTCTTCTTAAAATAAAGTTACTGGCACAAGATGCTTTGTAACGAAGAGTCCCCAAAGAGAATGCGTTGCAATGGGCTTGCTAAAAATGTCCAAGTACGACACGCGGCAATGCGCACGGGTGGGCTGGCGAGTGCTTTTTCCCATTTAAACCCGTGTTAAATCGCCTGTCTCCTCGACCGCTCCTCGGCTCCGGTGGTACTGTGAGTGGGTAGTGGTAGCTCGGCGGCGAAGCGATCGAAAGATGGTATTCGCTTGGCACGACGCTTGGCGATAGTCAGTGCATGGGGCTCTTCTTAAAATAAAGTTACTGGCACAAGATGCTTTGTAACGAAGAGTCCCCAAAGAGAATGCGTTGCAATGGGCTTGCTAAAAATGTCCAAGTACGACACGCGGCAATGCGCACGGGTGGGCTGGCGAGTGCTTTTTCCCATTTAAACCCGTGTTAAATCGCCTGTCTCCTCGACCGCTCCTCGGCTCCGGTGGTACTGTGAGTGGGTAGTGGTAGCTCGGCGGCGAAGCGATCGAAAGATGGTATTCGCTTGGCACGACGCTTGGCGATAGTCAGTGCATGGGGCTCTTCTTAAAATAAAGTTACTGGCACAAGATGCTTTGTAACGAAGAGTCCCCAAAGAGAATGCGTTGCAATGGGCTTGCTAAAAATGTCCAAGTACGACACGCGGCAATGCGCACGGGAGGGCTGGCGAGTGCTTTTTCCCATTTAAACCCGTGTTAAATCGCCTGTCTCCTCGACCGCTCCTCGGCTCCGGTGGTACTGTGAGTGGGTAGTGGTAGCTCGGCGGCGAAGCGATCGAAAGATGGTATTCGCTTGGCACGACGCTTGGCGATAGTCAGTGCATGGGGCTCTTCTTAAAATAAAGTTACTGGCACAAGATGCTTTGTAACGAAGAGTCCCCAAAGAGAATGCGTTGCAATGGGCTTGCTAAAAATGTCCAAGTACGACACGCGGCAATGCGCACGGGTGGGCTGGCGAGTGCTTTTTCCCATTTAAACCCGTGTTAAATCGCCTGTCTCCTCGACCGCTCCTCGGCTCCGGTGGTACTGTGAGTGGGTAGTGGTAGCTCGGCGGCGAAGCGATCGAAAGATGGTATTCGCTTGGCACGACGCTTGGCGATAGTCAGTGCATGGGGCTCTTCTTAAAATAAAGTTACTGGCACAAGATGCTTTGTAACGAAGAGTCCCCAAAGAGAATGCGTTGCAATGGGCTTGCTAAAAATGTCCAAGTACGACACGCGGCAATGCGCACGGGAGGGCTGGCGAGTGCTTTTTCCCATTTAAACCCGTGTTAAATCGCCTGTCTCCTCGACCGCTCCTCGGCTCCGGTGGTACTGTGAGTGGGTAGTGGTAGCTCGGCGGCGAAGCGATCGAAAGATGGTATTCGCTTGGCACGACGCTTGGCGATAGTCAGTGCATGGGGCTCTTCTTAAAATAAAGTTACTGGCACAAGATGCTTTGTAACGAAGAGTCCCCAAAGAGAATGCGTTGCAATGGGCTTGCTAAAAATGTCCAAGTACGACACGCGGCAATGCGCACGGGTGGGCTGGCGAGTGCTTTTTCCCATTTAAACCCGTGTTAAATCGCCTGTCTCCTCGACCGCTCCTCGGCTCCGGTGGTACTGTGAGTGGGTAGTGGTAGCTCGGCGGCGAAGCGATCGAAAGATGGTATTCGCTTGGCACGACGCTTGGCGATAGTCAGTGCATGGGGCTCTTCTTAAAATAAAGTTACTGGCACAAGATGCTTTGTAACGAAGAGTCCCCAAAGAGAATGCGTTGCAATGGGCTTGCTAAAAATGTCCAAGTACGACACGCGGCAATGCGCACGGGTGGGCTGGCGAGTGCTTTTTCCCATTTAAACCCGTGTTAAATCGCCTGTCTCCTCGACCGCTCCTCGGCTCCGGTGGTACTGTGAGTGGGTAGTGGTAGCTCGGCGGCGAAGCGATCGAAAGATGGTATTCGCTTGGCACGACGCTTGGCGATAGTCAGTGCATGGGGCTCTTCTTAAAATAAAGTTACTGGCACAAGATGCTTTGTAACGAAGAGTCCCCAAAGAGAATGCGTTGCAATGGGCTTGCTAAAAATGTCCAAGTACGACACGCGGCAATGCGCACGGGTGGGCTGGCGAGTGCTTTTTCCCATTTAAACCCGTGTTAAATCGCCTGTCTCCTCGACCGCTCCTCGGCTCCGGTGGTACTGTGAGTGGGTAGTGGTAGCTCGGCGGCGAAGCGATCGAAAGATGGTATTCGCTTGGCACGACGCTTGGCGATAGTCAGTGCATGGGGCTCTTCTTAAAATAAAGTTACTGGCACAAGATGCTTTGTAACGAAGAGTCCCCAAAGAGAATGCGTTGCAATGGGCTTGCTAAAAATGTCCAAGTACGACACGCGGCAATGCGCACGGGTGGGCTGGCGAGTGCTTTTTCCCATTTAAACCCGTGTTAAATCGCCTGTCTCCTCGACCGCTCCTCGGCTCCGGTGGTACTGTGAGTGGGTAGTGGTAGCTCGGCGGCGAAGCGATCGAAAGATGGTATTCGCTTGGCACGACGCTTGGCGATAGTCAGTGCATGGGGCTCTTCTTAAAATAAAGTTACTGGCACAAGATGCTTTGTAACGAAGAGTCCCCAAAGAGAATGCGTTGCAATGGGCTTGCTAAAAATGTCCAAGTACGACACGCGGCAATGCGCACGGGTGGGCTGGCGAGTGCTTTTTCCCATTTAAACCCGTGTTAAATCGCCTGTCTCCTCGACCGCTCCTCGGCTCCGGTGGTACTGTGAGTGGGTAGTGGTAGCTCGGCGGCGAAGCGATCGAAAGATGGTATTCGCTTGGCACGACGCTTGGCGATAGTCAGTGCATGGGGCTCTTCTTAAAATAAAGTTACTGGCACAAGATGCTTTGTAACGAAGAGTCCCCAAAGAGAATGCGTTGCAATGGGCTTGCTAAAAATGTCCAAGTACGACACGCGGCAATGCGCACGGGTGGGCTGGCGAGTGCTTTTTCCCATTTAAACCCGTGTTAAATCGCCTGTCTCCTCGACCGCTCCTCGGCTCCGGTGGTACTGTGAGTGGGTAGTGGTAGCTCGGCGGCGAAGCGATCGAAAGATGGTATTCGCTTGGCACGACGCTTGGCGATAGTCAGTGCATGGGGCTCTTCTTAAAATAAAGTTACTGGCACAAGATGCTTTGTAACGAAGAGTCCCCAAAGAGAATGCGTTGCAATGGGCTTGCTAAAAATGTCCAAGTACGACACGCGGCAATGCGCACGGGTGGGCTGGCGAGTGCTTTTTCCCATTTAAACCCGTGTTAAATCGCCTGTCTCCTCGACCGCTCCTCGGCTCCGGTGGTACTGTGAGTGGGTAGTGGTAGCTCGGCGGCGAAGCGATCGAAAGATGGTATTCGCTTGGCACGACGCTTGGCGATAGTCAGTGCATGGGGCTCTTCTTAAAATAAAGTTACTGGCACAAGATGCTTTGTAACGAAGAGTCCCCAAAGAGAATGCGTTGCAATGGGCTTGCTAAAAATGTCCAAGTACGACACGCGGCAATGCGCACGGGTGGGCTGGCGAGTGCTTTTTCCCATTTAAACCCGTGTTAAATCGCCTGTCTCCTCGACCGCTCCTCGGCTCCGGTGGTACTGTGAGTGGGTAGTGGTAGCTCGGCGGCGAAGCGATCGAAAGATGGTATTCGCTTGGCACGACGCTTGGCGATAGTCAGTGCATGGGGCTCTTCTTAAAATAAAGTTACTGGCACAAGATGCTTTGTAACGAAGAGTCCCCAAAGAGAATGCGTTGCAATGGGCTTGCTAAAAATGTCCAAGTACGACACGCGGCAATGCGCACGGGTGGGCTGGCGAGTGCTTTTTCCCATTTAAACCCGTGTTAAATCGCCTGTCTCCTCGACCGCTCCTCGGCTCCGGTGGTACTGTGAGTGGGTAGTGGTAGCTCGGCGGCGAAGCGATCGAAAGATGGTATTCGCTTGGCACGACGCTTGGCGATAGTCAGTGCATGGGGCTCTTCTTAAAATAAAGTTACTGGCACAAGATGCTTAGTAACGAAGAGTCCCCAAAGAGAATGCGTTGCAATGGGCTTGCTAAAAATGTCCAAGTACGACACGCGGCAATGCGCACGGGTGGGCTGGCGAGTGCTTTTTCCCATTTAAACCCGTGTTAAATCGCCTGTCTCCTCGACCGCTCCTCGGCTCCGGTGGTACTGTGAGTGGGTAGTGGTAGCTCGGCGGCGAAGCGATCGAAAGATGGTATTCGCTTGGCACGACGCTTGGCGATAGTCAGTGCATGGGGCTCTTCTTAAAATAAAGTTACTGGCACAAGATGCTTTTGTAACGAAGAGTCCCCAAAGAGAATGCGTTGCAATGGGCTTGCTAAAAATGTCCAAGTACGACACGCGGCAATGCGCACGGGTGGGCTGGCGAGTGCTTTTTCCCATTTAAACCCGTGTTAAATCGCCTGTCTCCTCGACCGCTCCTCGGCTCCGGTGGTACTGTGAGTGGGTAGTGGTAGCTCGGCGGCGAAGCGATCGAAAGATGGTATTCGCTTGGCACGACGCTTGGCGATAGTCAGTGCATGGGGCTCTTCTTAAAATAAAGTTACTGGCACAAGATGCTTTGTAACGAAGAGTCCCCAAAGAGAATGCGTTGCAATGGGCTTGCTAAAAATGTCCAAGTACGACACGCGGCAATGCGCACGGGTGGGCTGGCGAGTGCTTTTTCCCATTTAAACCCGTGTTAAATCGCCTGTCTCCTCGACCGCTCCTCGGCTCCGGTGGTACTGTGAGTGGGTAGTGGTAGCTCGGCGGCGAAGCGATCGAAAGATGGTATTCGCTTGGCACGACGCTTGGCGATAGTCAGTGCATGGGGCTCTTCTTAAAATAAAGTTACTGGCACAAGATGCTTTGTAACGAAGAGTCCCCAAAGAGAATGCGTTGCAATGGGCTTGCTAAAAATGTCCAAGTACGACACGCGGCAATGCGCACGGGAGGGCTGGCGAGTGCTTTTTCCCATTTAAACCCGTGTTAAATCGCCTGTCTCCTCGACCGCTCCTCGGCTCCGGTGGTACTGTGAGTGGGTAGTGGTAGCTCGGCGGCGAAGCGATCGAAAGATGGTATTCGCTTGGCACGACGCTTGGCGATAGTCAGTGCATGGGGCTCTTCTTAAAATAAAGTTACTGGCACAAGATGCTTTGTAACGAAGAGTCCCCAAAGAGAATGCGTTGCAATGGGCTTGCTAAAAATGTCCAAGTACGACACGCGGCAATGCGCACGGGAGGGCTGGCGAGTGCTTTTTCCCATTTAAACCCGTGTTAAATCGCCTGTCTCCTCGACCGCTCCTCGGCTCCGGTGGTACTGTGAGTGGGTAGTGGTAGCTCGGCGGCGAAGCGATCGAAAGATGGTATTCGCTTGGCACGACGCTTGGCGATAGTCAGTGCATGGGGCTCTTCTTAAAATAAAGTTACTGGCACAAGATGCTTTGTAACGAAGAGTCCCCAAAGAGAATGCGTTGCAATGGGCTTGCTAAAAATGTCCAAGTACGACACGCGGCAATGCGCACGGGAGGGCTGGCGAGTGCTTTTTCCCATTTAAACCCGTGTTAAATCGCCTGTCTCCTCGACCGCTCCTCGGCTCCGGTGGTACTGTGAGTGGGTAGTGGTAGCTCGGCGGCGAAGCGATCGAAAGATGGTATTCGCTTGGCACGACGCTTGGCGATAGTCAGTGCATGGGGCTCTTCTTAAAATAAAGTTACTGGCACAAGATGCTTTGTAACGAAGAGTCCCCAAAGAGAATGCGTTGCAATGGGCTTGCTAAAAATGTCCAAGTACGACACGCGGCAATGCGCACGGGTGGGCTGGCGAGTGCTTTTTCCCATTTAAACCCGTGTTAAATCGCCTGTCTCCTCGACCGCTCCTCGGCTCCGGTGGTACTGTGAGTGGGTAGTGGTAGCTCGGCGGCGAAGCGATCGAAAGATGGTATTCGCTTGGCACGACGCTTGGCGATAGTCAGTGCATGGGGCTCTTCTTAAAATAAAGTTACTGGCACAAGATGCTTTGTAACGAAGAGTCCCCAAAGAGAATGCGTTGCAATGGGCTTGCTAAAAATGTCCAAGTACGACACGCGGCAATGCGCACGGGTGGGCTGGCGAGTGCTTTTTCCCATTTAAACCCGTGTTAAATCGCCTGTCTCCTCGACCGCTCCTCGGCTCCGGTGGTACTGTGAGTGGGTAGTGGTAGCTCGGCGGCGAAGCGATCGAAAGATGGTATTCGCTTGGCACGACGCTTGGCGATAGTCAGTGCATGGGGCTCTTCTTAAAATAAAGTTACTGGCACAAGATGCTTTGTAACGAAGAGTCCCCAAAGAGAATGCGTTGCAATGGGCTTGCTAAAAATGTCCAAGTACGACACGCGGCAATGCGCACGGGTGGGCTGGCGAGTGCTTTTTCCCATTTAAACCCGTGTTAAATCGCCTGTCTCCTCGACCGCTCCTCGGCTCCGGTGGTACTGTGAGTGGGTAGTGGTAGCTCGGCGGCGAAGCGATCGAAAGATGGTATTCGCTTGGCACGACGCTTGGCGATAGTCAGTGCATGGGGCTCTTCTTAAAATAAAGTTACTGGCACAAGATGCTTTGTAACGAAGAGTCCCCAAAGAGAATGCGTTGCAATGGGCTTGCTAAAAATGTCCAAGTACGACACGCGGCAATGCGCACGGGTGGGCTGGCGAGTGCTTTTTCCCATTTAAACCCGTGTTAAATCGCCTGTCTCCTCGACCGCTCCTCGGCTCCGGTGGTACTGTGAGTGGGTAGTGGTAGCTCGGCGGCGAAGCGATCGAAAGATGGTATTCGCTTGGCACGACGCTTGGCGATAGTCAGTGCATGGGGCTCTTCTTAAAATAAAGTTACTGGCACAAGATGCTTTGTAACGAAGAGTCCCCAAAGAGAATGCGTTGCAATGGGCTTGCTAAAAATGTCCAAGTACGACACGCGGCAATGCGCACGGGTGGGCTGGCGAGTGCTTTTTCCCATTTAAACCCGTGTTAAATCGCCTGTCTCCTCGACCGCTCCTCGGCTCCGGTGGTACTGTGAGTGGGTAGTGGTAGCTCGGCGGCGAAGCGATCGAAAGATGGTATTCGCTTGGCACGACGCTTGGCGATAGTCAGTGCATGGGGCTCTTCTTAAAATAAAGTTACTGGCACAAGATGCTTTGTAACGAAGAGTCCCCAAAGAG
>OZ020572.1:14813103-14820603 GCA_963971525.1 Cephus spinipes | reverse complement strand
CTCCGAAGAGCGTCCCGGTGCAAGCAATGCGCCAGGAGCAGTTGGCTTACGGCCGAAGGCATCGCGCGGCACTACGCGGTATCCGCACGAGAAAGACATTTTCCCTGGAATATGTATCTAAACGGATTCTAAAATTTATAATTTGAGTCGGTGTATACTCTGACTCAATAATTTCGTTATTTGGCGTAGGTCAGATTGATTTATTTTTTCCGCGTTCGGTTTTTCCCATTTAAACCCGTGTTAAATCGCCTGTCTCCTCGACCGCTCCTCGGCTCCGGTGGTACTGTGAGTGGGTAGTGGTAGCTCGGCGGCGAAGCGATCGAAAGATGGTATTCGCTTGGCACGACGCTTGGCGATAGTCAGTGCATGGGGCTCTTCTTAAAATAAAGTTACTGGCACAAGATGCTTTGTAACGAAGAGTCCCCAAAGAGAATGCGTTGCAATGGGCTTGCTAAAAATGTCCAAGTACGACACGCGGCAATGCGCACGGGAGGGCTGGCGAGTGCTTTTTCCCATTTAAACCCGTGTTAAATCGCCTGTCTCCTCGACCGCTCCTCGGCTCCGGTGGTACTGTGAGTGGGTAGTGGTAGCTCGGCGGCGAAGCGATCGAAAGATGGTATTCGCTTGGCACGACGCTTGGCGATAGTCAGTGCATGGGGCTCTTCTTAAAATAAAGTTACTGGCACAAGATGCTTTGTAACGAAGAGTCCCCAAAGAGAATGCGTTGCAATGGGCTTGCTAAAAATGTCCAAGTACGACACGCGGCAATGCGCACGGGTGGGCTGGCGAGTGCTTTTTCCCATTTAAACCCGTGTTAAATCGCCTGTCTCCTCGACCGCTCCTCGGCTCCGGTGGTACTGTGAGTGGGTAGTGGTAGCTCGGCGGCGAAGCGATCGAAAGATGGTATTCGCTTGGCACGACGCTTGGCGATAGTCAGTGCATGGGGCTCTTCTTAAAATAAAGTTACTGGCACAAGATGCTTTGTAACGAAGAGTCCCCAAAGAGAATGCGTTGCAATGGGCTTGCTAAAAATGTCCAAGTACGACACGCGGCAATGCGCACGGGTGGGCTGGCGAGTGCTTTTTCCCATTTAAACCCGTGTTAAATCGCCTGTCTCCTCGACCGCTCCTCGGCTCCGGTGGTACTGTGAGTGGGTAGTGGTAGCTCGGCGGCGAAGCGATCGAAAGATGGTATTCGCTTGGCACGACGCTTGGCGATAGTCAGTGCATGGGGCTCTTCTTAAAATAAAGTTACTGGCACAAGATGCTTTGTAACGAAGAGTCCCCAAAGAGAATGCGTTGCAATGGGCTTGCTAAAAATGTCCAAGTACGACACGCGGCAATGCGCACGGGTGGGCTGGCGAGTGCTTTTTCCCATTTAAACCCGTGTTAAATCGCCTGTCTCCTCGACCGCTCCTCGGCTCCGGTGGTACTGTGAGTGGGTAGTGGTAGCTCGGCGGCGAAGCGATCGAAAGATGGTATTCGCTTGGCACGACGCTTGGCGATAGTCAGTGCATGGGGCTCTTCTTAAAATAAAGTTACTGGCACAAGATGCTTTGTAACGAAGAGTCCCCAAAGAGAATGCGTTGCAATGGGCTTGCTAAAAATGTCCAAGTACGACACGCGGCAATGCGCACGGGTGGGCTGGCGAGTGCTTTTTCCCATTTAAACCCGTGTTAAATCGCCTGTCTCCTCGACCGCTCCTCGGCTCCGGTGGTACTGTGAGTGGGTAGTGGTAGCTCGGCGGCGAAGCGATCGAAAGATGGTATTCGCTTGGCACGACGCTTGGCGATAGTCAGTGCATGGGGCTCTTCTTAAAATAAAGTTACTGGCACAAGATGCTTTGTAACGAAGAGTCCCCAAAGAGAATGCGTTGCAATGGGCTTGCTAAAAATGTCCAAGTACGACACGCGGCAATGCGCACGGGTGGGCTGGCGAGTGCTTTTTCCCATTTAAACCCGTGTTAAATCGCCTGTCTCCTCGACCGCTCCTCGGCTCCGGTGGTACTGTGAGTGGGTAGTGGTAGCTCGGCGGCGAAGCGATCGAAAGATGGTATTCGCTTGGCACGACGCTTGGCGATAGTCAGTGCATGGGGCTCTTCTTAAAATAAAGTTACTGGCACAAGATGCTTTGTAACGAAGAGTCCCCAAAGAGAATGCGTTGCAATGGGCTTGCTAAAAATGTCCAAGTACGACACGCGGCAATGCGCACGGGTGGGCTGGCGAGTGCTTTTTCCCATTTAAACCCGTGTTAAATCGCCTGTCTCCTCGACCGCTCCTCGGCTCCGGTGGTACTGTGAGTGGGTAGTGGTAGCTCGGCGGCGAAGCGATCGAAAGATGGTATTCGCTTGGCACGACGCTTGGCGATAGTCAGTGCATGGGGCTCTTCTTAAAATAAAGTTACTGGCACAAGATGCTTTGTAACGAAGAGTCCCCAAAGAGAATGCGTTGCAATGGGCTTGCTAAAAATGTCCAAGTACGACACGCGGCAATGCGCACGGGAGGGCTGGCGAGTGCTTTTTCCCATTTAAACCCGTGTTAAATCGCCTGTCTCCTCGACCGCTCCTCGGCTCCGGTGGTACTGTGAGTGGGTAGTGGTAGCTCGGCGGCGAAGCGATCGAAAGATGGTATTCGCTTGGCACGACGCTTGGCGATAGTCAGTGCATGGGGCTCTTCTTAAAATAAAGTTACTGGCACAAGATGCTTTGTAACGAAGAGTCCCCAAAGAGAATGCGTTGCAATGGGCTTGCTAAAAATGTCCAAGTACGACACGCGGCAATGCGCACGGGAGGGCTGGCGAGTGCTTTTTCCCATTTAAACCCGTGTTAAATCGCCTGTCTCCTCGACCGCTCCTCGGCTCCGGTGGTACTGTGAGTGGGTAGTGGTAGCTCGGCGGCGAAGCGATCGAAAGATGGTATTCGCTTGGCACGACGCTTGGCGATAGTCAGTGCATGGGGCTCTTCTTAAAATAAAGTTACTGGCACAAGATGCTTTGTAACGAAGAGTCCCCAAAGAGAATGCGTTGCAATGGGCTTGCTAAAAATGTCCAAGTACGACACGCGGCAATGCGCACGGGAGGGCTGGCGAGTGCTTTTTCCCATTTAAACCCGTGTTAAATCGCCTGTCTCCTCGACCGCTCCTCGGCTCCGGTGGTACTGTGAGTGGGTAGTGGTAGCTCGGCGGCGAAGCGATCGAAAGATGGTATTCGCTTGGCACGACGCTTGGCGATAGTCAGTGCATGGGGCTCTTCTTAAAATAAAGTTACTGGCACAAGATGCTTTGTAACGAAGAGTCCCCAAAGAGAATGCGTTGCAATGGGCTTGCTAAAAATGTCCAAGTACGACACGCGGCAATGCGCACGGGTGGGCTGGCGAGTGCTTTTTCCCATTTAAACCCGTGTTAAATCGCCTGTCTCCTCGACCGCTCCTCGGCTCCGGTGGTACTGTGAGTGGGTAGTGGTAGCTCGGCGGCGAAGCGATCGAAAGATGGTATTCGCTTGGCACGACGCTTGGCGATAGTCAGTGCATGGGGCTCTTCTTAAAATAAAGTTACTGGCACAAGATGCTTTGTAACGAAGAGTCCCCAAAGAGAATGCGTTGCAATGGGCTTGCTAAAAATGTCCAAGTACGACACGCGGCAATGCGCACGGGTGGGCTGGCGAGTGCTTTTTCCCATTTAAACCCGTGTTAAATCGCCTGTCTCCTCGACCGCTCCTCGGCTCCGGTGGTACTGTGAGTGGGTAGTGGTAGCTCGGCGGCGAAGCGATCGAAAGATGGTATTCGCTTGGCACGACGCTTGGCGATAGTCAGTGCATGGGGCTCTTCTTAAAATAAAGTTACTGGCACAAGATGCTTTGTAACGAAGAGTCCCCAAAGAGAATGCGTTGCAATGGGCTTGCTAAAAATGTCCAAGTACGACACGCGGCAATGCGCACGGGTGGGCTGGCGAGTGCTTTTTCCCATTTAAACCCGTGTTAAATCGCCTGTCTCCTCGACCGCTCCTCGGCTCCGGTGGTACTGTGAGTGGGTAGTGGTAGCTCGGCGGCGAAGCGATCGAAAGATGGTATTCGCTTGGCACGACGCTTGGCGATAGTCAGTGCATGGGGCTCTTCTTAAAATAAAGTTACTGGCACAAGATGCTTTGTAACGAAGAGTCCCCAAAGAGAATGCGTTGCAATGGGCTTGCTAAAAATGTCCAAGTACGACACGCGGCAATGCGCACGGGAGGGCTGGCGAGTGCTTTTTCCCATTTAAACCCGTGTTAAATCGCCTGTCTCCTCGACCGCTCCTCGGCTCCGGTGGTACTGTGAGTGGGTAGTGGTAGCTCGGCGGCGAAGCGATCGAAAGATGGTATTCGCTTGGCACGACGCTTGGCGATAGTCAGTGCATGGGGCTCTTCTTAAAATAAAGTTACTGGCACAAGATGCTTTGTAACGAAGAGTCCCCAAAGAGAATGCGTTGCAATGGGCTTGCTAAAAATGTCCAAGTACGACACGCGGCAATGCGCACGGGTGGGCTGGCGAGTGCTTTTTCCCATTTAAACCCGTGTTAAATCGCCTGTCTCCTCGACCGCTCCTCGGCTCCGGTGGTACTGTGAGTGGGTAGTGGTAGCTCGGCGGCGAAGCGATCGAAAGATGGTATTCGCTTGGCACGACGCTTGGCGATAGTCAGTGCATGGGGCTCTTCTTAAAATAAAGTTACTGGCACAAGATGCTTTGTAACGAAGAGTCCCCAAAGAGAATGCGTTGCAATGGGCTTGCTAAAAATGTCCAAGTACGACACGCGGCAATGCGCACGGGAGGGCTGGCGAGTGCTTTTTCCCATTTAAACCCGTGTTAAATCGCCTGTCTCCTCGACCGCTCCTCGGCTCCGGTGGTACTGTGAGTGGGTAGTGGTAGCTCGGCGGCGAAGCGATCGAAAGATGGTATTCGCTTGGCACGACGCTTGGCGATAGTCAGTGCATGGGGCTCTTCTTAAAATAAAGTTACTGGCACAAGATGCTTTGTAACGAAGAGTCCCCAAAGAGAATGCGTTGCAATGGGCTTGCTAAAAATGTCCAAGTACGACACGCGGCAATGCGCACGGGTGGGCTGGCGAGTGCTTTTTCCCATTTAAACCCGTGTTAAATCGCCTGTCTCCTCGACCGCTCCTCGGCTCCGGTGGTACTGTGAGTGGGTAGTGGTAGCTCGGCGGCGAAGCGATCGAAAGATGGTATTCGCTTGGCACGACGCTTGGCGATAGTCAGTGCATGGGGCTCTTCTTAAAATAAAGTTACTGGCACAAGATGCTTTGTAACGAAGAGTCCCCAAAGAGAATGCGTTGCAATGGGCTTGCTAAAAATGTCCAAGTACGACACGCGGCAATGCGCACGGGTGGGCTGGCGAGTGCTTTTTCCCATTTAAACCCGTGTTAAATCGCCTGTCTCCTCGACCGCTCCTCGGCTCCGGTGGTACTGTGAGTGGGTAGTGGTAGCTCGGCGGCGAAGCGATCGAAAGATGGTATTCGCTTGGCACGACGCTTGGCGATAGTCAGTGCATGGGGCTCTTCTTAAAATAAAGTTACTGGCACAAGATGCTTTGTAACGAAGAGTCCCCAAAGAGAATGCGTTGCAATGGGCTTGCTAAAAATGTCCAAGTACGACACGCGGCAATGCGCACGGGTGGGCTGGCGAGTGCTTTTTCCCATTTAAACCCGTGTTAAATCGCCTGTCTCCTCGACCGCTCCTCGGCTCCGGTGGTACTGTGAGTGGGTAGTGGTAGCTCGGCGGCGAAGCGATCGAAAGATGGTATTCGCTTGGCACGACGCTTGGCGATAGTCAGTGCATGGGGCTCTTCTTAAAATAAAGTTACTGGCACAAGATGCTTTGTAACGAAGAGTCCCCAAAGAGAATGCGTTGCAATGGGCTTGCTAAAAATGTCCAAGTACGACACGCGGCAATGCGCACGGGAGGGCTGGCGAGTGCTTTTTCCCATTTAAACCCGTGTTAAATCGCCTGTCTCCTCGACCGCTCCTCGGCTCCGGTGGTACTGTGAGTGGGTAGTGGTAGCTCGGCGGCGAAGCGATCGAAAGATGGTATTCGCTTGGCACGACGCTTGGCGATAGTCAGTGCATGGGGCTCTTCTTAAAATAAAGTTACTGGCACAAGATGCTTTGTAACGAAGAGTCCCCAAAGAGAATGCGTTGCAATGGGCTTGCTAAAAATGTCCAAGTACGACACGCGGCAATGCGCACGGGTGGGCTGGCGAGTGCTTTTTCCCATTTAAACCCGTGTTAAATCGCCTGTCTCCTCGACCGCTCCTCGGCTCCGGTGGTACTGTGAGTGGGTAGTGGTAGCTCGGCGGCGAAGCGATCGAAAGATGGTATTCGCTTGGCACGACGCTTGGCGATAGTCAGTGCATGGGGCTCTTCTTAAAATAAAGTTACTGGCACAAGATGCTTTGTAACGAAGAGTCCCCAAAGAGAATGCGTTGCAATGGGCTTGCTAAAAATGTCCAAGTACGACACGCGGCAATGCGCACGGGAGGGCTGGCGAGTGCTTTTTCCCATTTAAACCCGTGTTAAATCGCCTGTCTCCTCGACCGCTCCTCGGCTCCGGTGGTACTGTGAGTGGGTAGTGGTAGCTCGGCGGCGAAGCGATCGAAAGATGGTATTCGCTTGGCACGACGCTTGGCGATAGTCAGTGCATGGGGCTCTTCTTAAAATAAAGTTACTGGCACAAGATGCTTTGTAACGAAGAGTCCCCAAAGAGAATGCGTTGCAATGGGCTTGCTAAAAATGTCCAAGTACGACACGCGGCAATGCGCACGGGTGGGCTGGCGAGTGCTTTTTCCCATTTAAACCCGTGTTAAATCGCCTGTCTCCTCGACCGCTCCTCGGCTCCGGTGGTACTGTGAGTGGGTAGTGGTAGCTCGGCGGCGAAGCGATCGAAAGATGGTATTCGCTTGGCACGACGCTTGGCGATAGTCAGTGCATGGGGCTCTTCTTAAAATAAAGTTACTGGCACAAGATGCTTTGTAACGAAGAGTCCCCAAAGAGAATGCGTTGCAATGGGCTTGCTAAAAATGTCCAAGTACGACACGCGGCAATGCGCGGCTTGGGCGTGTGCGTTCCACCGAGGGAAACTTCCTCGTTCGATGTGCGTGACAATGCCCCCGTCGAAGTATACGATTATTGCAGAAGTGTAAGATTCATTGTTTTGCAACCACTGCGCCGTGGCGTTGTTCAAATAACATTCCATTATTTATTGGACGCGCACTTGTTGATCATAGCCTCAGAGCCGATTGCATGTTTTGCTGTACTCTTGGAAAGTGCGCCAGGTATAGCCGCTGCGTGTTTCTTCCATTTAACCCTGTGTTAAACCGCCTATCTCCTCGACCGCTCCTCGCCTCCCGTCGTACTAGTAGGAGGGAGCAGTCCGAGTCGACGACGGTCGGCCGTTCAGCCGGAGCGCGCTTTTGCACGGATCTATTCTGCGTATTAGCCGTCTCCAATGGTTGTTTCTGG
>OZ020572.1:14787743-14800243 GCA_963971525.1 Cephus spinipes | reverse complement strand
CAGAACACGAGAGAACGATATCAATTGGTACGACCAGAAACAACCATTGGAGACGGCTAATACGCAGAATAGATCCGTGCAAAAGCGCGCTCCGGCTGAACGGCCGACCGTCGTCGACTCGGACTGCTCCCTCCTACTAGTACGACGGGAGGCGAGGAGCGGTCGAGGAGATAGGCGGTTTAACACAGGGTTAAATGGAAGAAACACGCAGCGGCTATACCTGGCGCACTTTCCAAGAGTACAGCAAAACATGCAATCGGCTCTGAGGCTATGATCAACAAGTGCGCGTCCAATAAATAATGGAATGTTATTTGAACAACGCCACGGCGCAGTGGTTGCAAAACAATGAATCTTACACTTCTGCAATAATCGTATACTTCGACGGGGGCATTGTCACGCACATCGAACGAGGAAGTTTCCCTCGGTGGAACGCACACGCCCAAGCCGCGCATTGCCGCGTGTCGTACTTGGACATTTTTAGCAAGCCCATTGCAACGCATTCTCTTTGGGGACTCTTCGTTACAAAGCATCTTGTGCCAGTAACTTTATTTTAAGAAGAGCCCCATGCACTGACTATCGCCAAGCGTCGTGCCAAGCGAATACCATCTTTCGATCGCTTCGCCGCCGAGCTACCACTACCCACTCACAGTACCACCGGAGCCGAGGAGCGGTCGAGGAGACAGGCGATTTAACACGGGTTTAAATGGGAAAAAGCACTCGCCAGCCCACCCGTGCGCATTGCCGCGTGTCGTACTTGGACATTTTTAGCAAGCCCATTGCAACGCATTCTCTTGGGGACTCTTCGTTACAAAGCATCTTGTGCCAGTAACTTTATTTTAAGAAGAGCCCCATGCACTGACTATCGCCAAGCGTCGTGCCAAGCGAATACCATCTTTCGATCGCTTCGCCGCCGAGCTACCACTACCCACTCACAGTACCACCGGAGCCGAGGAGCGGTCGAGGAGACAGGCGATTTAACACGGGTTTAAATGGGAAAAAGCACTCGCCAGCCCTCCCGTGCGCATTGCCGCGTGTCGTACTTGGACATTTTTAGCAAGCCCATTGCAACGCATTCTCTTTGGGGACTCTTCGTTACAAAGCATCTTGTGCCAGTAACTTTATTTTAAGAAGAGCCCCATGCACTGACTATCGCCAAGCGTCGTGCCAAGCGAATACCATCTTTCGATCGCTTCGCCGCCGAGCTACCACTACCCACTCACAGTACCACCGGAGCCGAGGAGCGGTCGAGGAGACAGGCGATTTAACACGGGTTTAAATGGGAAAAAGCACTCGCCAGCCCACCCGTGCGCATTGCCGCGTGTCGTACTTGGACATTTTTAGCAAGCCCATTGCAACGCATTCTCTTTGGGGACTCTTCGTTACAAAGCATCTTGTGCCAGTAACTTTATTTTAAGAAGAGCCCCATGCACTGACTATCGCCAAGCGTCGTGCCAAGCGAATACCATCTTTCGATCGCTCGCCGCCGAGCTACCACTACCCACTCACAGTACCACCGGAGCCGAGGAGCGGTCGAGGAGACAGGCGATTTAACACGGGTTTAAATGGGAAAAAGCACTCGCCAGCCCTCCCGTGCGCATTGCCGCGTGTCGTACTTGGACATTCTTTAGCAAGCCATTGCAACGCATTCTCTTTGGGGACTCTTCGTTACAAAGCATCTTGTGCCAGTAACTTTATTTTAAGAAGAGCCCCATGCACTGACTATCGCCAAGCGTCGTGCCAAGCGAATACCATCTTTCGATCGCTTCGCCGCCGAGCTACCACTACCCACTCACAGTACCACCGGAGCCGAGGAGCGGTCGAGGAGACAGGCGATTTAACACGGGTTTTAAATGGGAAAAAGCACTCGCCAGCCCACCCGTGCGCATTGCCGCGTGTCGTACTTGGACATTTTTAGCAAGCCCATTGCAACGCATTCTCTTTGGGGACTCTTCGTTACAAAGCATCTTGTGCCAGTAACTTTATTTTAAGAAGAGCCCCATGCACTGACTATCGCCAAGCGTCGTGCCAAGCGAATACCATCTTTCGATCGCTTCGCCGCCGAGCTACCACTACCCACTCACAGTACCACCGGAGCCGAGGAGCGGTCGAGGAGACAGGCGATTTAACACGGGTTTAAATGGGAAAAAGCACTCGCCAGCCCACCCGTGCGCATTGCCGCGTGTCGTACTTGGACATTTTTAGCAAGCCCATTGCAACGCATTCTCTTTGGGGACTCTTCGTTACAAAGCATCTTGTGCCAGTAACTTTATTTTAAGAAGAGCCCCATGCACTGACTATCGCCAAGCGTCGTGCCAAGCGAATACCATCTTTCGATCGCTTCGCCGCCGAGCTACCACTACCCCACTCACAGTACCACCGGAGCCGAGGAGCGGTCGAGGAGACAGGCGATTTAACACGGGTTTAAATGGGAAAAAGCACTCGCCAGCCCACCCGTGCGCATTGCCGCGTGTCGTACTTGGACATTTTTAGCAAGCCCATTGCAACGCATTCTCTTTGGGGACTCTTCGTTACAAAGCATCTTGTGCCAGTAACTTTATTTTAAGAAGAGCCCCATGCACTGACTATCGCCAAGCGTCGTGCCAAGCGAATACCATCTTTCGATCGCTTCGCCGCCGAGCTACCACTACCCACTCACAGTACCACCGGAGCCGAGGAGCGGTCGAGGAGACAGGCGATTTAACACGGGTTTAAATGGGAAAAAGCACTCGCCAGCCCACCCGTGCGCATTGCCGCGTGTCGTACTTGGACATTTTTAGCAAGCCCATTGCAACGCATTCTCTTTGGGGACTCTTCGTTACAAAGCATCTTGTGCCAGTAACTTTATTTTAAGAAGAGCCCCATGCACTGACTATCGCCAAGCGTCGTGCCAAGCGAATACCATCTTTCGATCGCTTCGCCGCCGAGCTACCACTACCCACTCACAGTACCACCGGAGCCGAGGAGCGGTCGAGGAGACAGGCGATTTAACACGGGTTTAAATGGGAAAAAGCACTCGCCAGCCCTCCCGTGCGCATTGCCGCGTGTCGTACTTGGACATTTTTAGCAAGCCCATTGCAACGCATTCTCTTTGGGGACTCTTCGTTACAAAGCATCTTGTGCCAGTAACTTTATTTTAAGAAGAGCCCCATGCACTGACTATCGCCAAGCGTCGTGCCAAGCGAATACCATCTTTCGATCGCTTCGCCGCCGAGCTACCACTACCCACTCACAGTACCACCGGAGCCGAGGAGCGGTCGAGGAGACAGGCGATTTAACACGGGTTTAAATGGGAAAAAGCACTCGCCAGCCCACCCGTGCGCATTGCCGCGTGTCGTACTTGGACATTTTTAGCAAGCCCATTGCAACGCATTCTCTTTGGGGACTCTTCGTTACAAAGCATCTTGTGCCAGTAACTTTATTTTAAGAAGAGCCCCATGCACTGACTATCGCCAAGCGTCGTGCCAAGCGAATACCATCTTTCGATCGCTTCGCCGCCGAGCTACCACTACCCACTCACAGTACCACCGGAGCCGAGGAGCGGTCGAGGAGACAGGCGATTTAACACGGGTTTAAATGGGAAAAAGCACTCGCCAGCCCACCCGTGCGCATTGCCGCGTGTCGTACTTGGACATTTTTAGCAAGCCCATTGCAACGCATTCTCTTTGGGGACTCTTCGTTACAAAGCATCTTGTGCCAGTAACTTTATTTTAAGAAGAGCCCCATGCACTGACTATCGCCAAGCGTCGTGCCAAGCGAATACCATCTTTCGATCGCTTCGCCGCCGAGCTACCACTACCCACTCACAGTACCACCGGAGCCGAGGAGCGGTCGAGGAGACAGGCGATTTAACACGGGTTTAAATGGGAAAAAGCACTCGCCAGCCCACCCGTGCGCATTGCCGCGTGTCGTACTTGGACATTTTTAGCAAGCCCATTGCAACGCATTCTCTTTGGGGACTCTTCGTTACAAAGCATCTTGTGCCAGTAACTTTATTTTAAGAAGAGCCCCATGCACTGACTATCGCCAAGCGTCGTGCCAAGCGAATACCATCTTTCGATCGCTTCGCCGCCGAGCTACCACTACCCACTCACAGTACCACCGGAGCCGAGGAGCGGTCGAGGAGACAGGCGATTTAACACGGGTTTAAATGGGAAAAAGCACTCGCCAGCCCTCCCGTGCGCATTGCCGCGTGTCGTACTTGGACATTTTTAGCAAGCCCATTGCAACGCATTCTCTTTGGGGACTCTTCGTTACAAAGCATCTTGTGCCAGTAACTTTATTTTAAGAAGAGCCCCATGCACTGACTATCGCCAAGCGTCGTGCCAAGCGAATACCATCTTTCGATCGCTTCGCCGCCGAGCTACCACTACCCACTCACAGTACCACCGGAGCCGAGGAGCGGTCGAGGAGACAGGCGATTTAACACGGGTTTAAATGGGAAAAAGCACTCGCCAGCCCACCCGTGCGCATTGCCGCGTGTCGTACTTGGACATTTTTAGCAAGCCCATTGCAACGCATTCTCTTTGGGGACTCTTCGTTACAAAGCATCTTGTGCCAGTAACTTTATTTTAAGAAGAGCCCCATGCACTGACTATCGCCAAGCGTCGTGCCAAGCGAATACCATCTTTCGATCGCTTCGCCGCCGAGCTACCACTACCCACTCACAGTACCACCGGAGCCGAGGAGCGGTCGAGGAGACAGGCGATTTAACACGGGTTTAAATGGGAAAAAGCACTCGCCAGCCCTCCCGTGCGCATTGCCGCGTGTCGTACTTGGACATTTTTAGCAAGCCCATTGCAACGCATTCTCTTTGGGGACTCTTCGTTACAAAGCATCTTGTGCCAGTAACTTTATTTTAAGAAGAGCCCCATGCACTGACTATCGCCAAGCGTCGTGCCAAGCGAATACCATCTTTCGATCGCTTCGCCGCCGAGCTACCACTACCCACTCACAGTACCACCGGAGCCGAGGAGCGGTCGAGGAGACAGGCGATTTAACACGGGTTTAAATGGGAAAAAGCACTCGCCAGCCCACCCGTGCGCATTGCCGCGTGTCGTACTTGGACATTTTTAGCAAGCCCATTGCAACGCATTCTCTTTGGGGACTCTTCGTTACAAAGCATCTTGTGCCAGTAACTTTATTTTAAGAAGAGCCCCATGCACTGACTATCGCCAAGCGTCGTGCCAAGCGAATACCATCTTTCGATCGCTTCGCCGCCGAGCTACCACTACCCACTCACAGTACCACCGGAGCCGAGGAGCGGTCGAGGAGACAGGCGATTTAACACGGGTTTAAATGGGAAAAAGCACTCGCCAGCCCACCCGTGCGCATTGCCGCGTGTCGTACTTGGACATTTTTAGCAAGCCCATTGCAACGCATTCTCTTTGGGGACTCTTCGTTACAAAGCATCTTGTGCCAGTAACTTTATTTTAAGAAGAGCCCCATGCACTGACTATCGCCAAGCGTCGTGCCAAGCGAATACCATCTTTCGATCGCTTCGCCGCCGAGCTACCACTACCCACTCACAGTACCACCGGAGCCGAGGAGCGGTCGAGGAGACAGGCGATTTAACACGGGTTTAAATGGGAAAAAGCACTCGCCAGCCCTCCCGTGCGCATTGCCGCGTGTCGTACTTGGACATTTTTAGCAAGCCCATTGCAACGCATTCTCTTTGGGGACTCTTCGTTACAAAGCATCTTGTGCCAGTAACTTTATTTTAAGAAGAGCCCCATGCACTGACTATCGCCAAGCGTCGTGCCAAGCGAATACCATCTTTCGATCGCTTCGCCGCCGAGCTACCACTACCCACTCACAGTACCACCGGAGCCGAGGAGCGGTCGAGGAGACAGGCGATTTAACACGGGTTTAAATGGGAAAAAGCACTCGCCAGCCCACCCGTGCGCATTGCCGCGTGTCGTACTTGGACATTTTTAGCAAGCCCATTGCAACGCATTCTCTTTGGGGACTCTTCGTTACAAAGCATCTTGTGCCAGTAACTTTATTTTAAGAAGAGCCCCATGCACTGACTATCGCCAAGCGTCGTGCCAAGCGAATACCATCTTTCGATCGCTTCGCCGCCGAGCTACCACTACCCACTCACAGTACCACCGGAGCCGAGGAGCGGTCGAGGAGACAGGCGATTTAACACGGGTTTAAATGGGAAAAAGCACTCGCCAGCCCTCCCGTGCGCATTGCCGCGTGTCGTACTTGGACATTTTTAGCAAGCCCATTGCAACGCATTCTCTTTGGGGACTCTTCGTTACAAAGCATCTTGTGCCAGTAACTTTATTTTAAGAAGAGCCCCATGCACTGACTATCGCCAAGCGTCGTGCCAAGCGAATACCATCTTTCGATCGCTTCGCCGCCGAGCTACCACTACCCACTCACAGTACCACCGGAGCCGAGGAGCGGTCGAGGAGACAGGCGATTTAACACGGGTTTAAATGGGAAAAAGCACTCGCCAGCCCACCCGTGCGCATTGCCGCGTGTCGTACTTGGACATTTTTAGCAAGCCCATTGCAACGCATTCTCTTTGGGGACTCTTCGTTACAAAGCATCTTGTGCCAGTAACTTTATTTTAAGAAGAGCCCCATGCACTGACTATCGCCAAGCGTCGTGCCAAGCGAATACCATCTTTCGATCGCTTCGCCGCCGAGCTACCACTACCCACTCACAGTACCACCGGAGCCGAGGAGCGGTCGAGGAGACAGGCGATTTAACACGGGTTTAAATGGGAAAAAGCACTCGCCAGCCCACCCGTGCGCATTGCCGCGTGTCGTACTTGGACATTTTTAGCAAGCCCATTGCAACGCATTCTCTTTGGGGACTCTTCGTTACAAAGCATCTTGTGCCAGTAACTTTATTTTAAGAAGAGCCCCATGCACTGACTATCGCCAAGCGTCGTGCCAAGCGAATACCATCTTTCGATCGCTTCGCCGCCGAGCTACCACTACCCACTCACAGTACCACCGGAGCCGAGGAGCGGTCGAGGAGACAGGCGATTTAACACGGGTTTAAATGGGAAAAAGCACTCGCCAGCCCTCCCGTGCGCATTGCCGCGTGTCGTACTTGGACATTTTTAGCAAGCCCATTGCAACGCATTCTCTTTGGGGACTCTTCGTTACAAAGCATCTTGTGCCAGTAACTTTATTTTAAGAAGAGCCCCATGCACTGACTATCGCCAAGCGTCGTGCCAAGCGAATACCATCTTTCGATCGCTTCGCCGCCGAGCTACCACTACCCACTCACAGTACCACCGGAGCCGAGGAGCGGTCGAGGAGACAGGCGATTTAACACGGGTTTAAATGGGAAAAAGCACTCGCCAGCCCACCCGTGCGCATTGCCGCGTGTCGTACTTGGACATTTTTAGCAAGCCCATTGCAACGCATTCTCTTTGGGGACTCTTCGTTACAAAGCATCTTGTGCCAGTAACTTTATTTTAAGAAGAGCCCCATGCACTGACTATCGCCAAGCGTCGTGCCAAGCGAATACCATCTTTCGATCGCTTCGCCGCCGAGCTACCACTACCCACTCACAGTACCACCGGAGCCGAGGAGCGGTCGAGGAGACAGGCGATTTAACACGGGTTTAAATGGGAAAAAGCACTCGCCAGCCCTCCCGTGCGCATTGCCGCGTGTCGTACTTGGACATTTTTAGCAAGCCCATTGCAACGCATTCTCTTTGGGGACTCTTCGTTACAAAGCATCTTGTGCCAGTAACTTTATTTTAAGAAGAGCCCCATGCACTGACTATCGCCAAGCGTCGTGCCAAGCGAATACCATCTTTCGATCGCTTCGCCGCCGAGCTACCACTACCCACTCACAGTACCACCGGAGCCGAGGAGCGGTCGAGGAGACAGGCGATTTAACACGGGTTTAAATGGGAAAAAGCACTCGCCAGCCCACCCGTGCGCATTGCCGCGTGTCGTACTTGGACATTTTTAGCAAGCCCATTGCAACGCATTCTCTTTGGGGACTCTTCGTTACAAAGCATCTTGTGCCAGTAACTTTATTTTAAGAAGAGCCCCATGCACTGACTATCGCCAAGCGTCGTGCCAAGCGAATACCATCTTTCGATCGCTTCGCCGCCGAGCTACCACTACCCACTCACAGTACCACCGGAGCCGAGGAGCGGTCGAGGAGACAGGCGATTTAACACGGGTTTAAATGGGAAAAAGCACTCGCCAGCCCTCCCGTGCGCATTGCCGCGTGTCGTACTTGGACATTTTTAGCAAGCCCATTGCAACGCATTCTCTTTGGGGACTCTTCGTTACAAAGCATCTTGTGCCAGTAACTTTATTTTAAGAAGAGCCCCATGCACTGACTATCGCCAAGCGTCGTGCCAAGCGAATACCATCTTTCGATCGCTTCGCCGCCGAGCTACCACTACCCACTCACAGTACCACCGGAGCCGAGGAGCGGTCGAGGAGACAGGCGATTTAACACGGGTTTAAATGGGAAAAAGCACTCGCCAGCCCACCCGTGCGCATTGCCGCGTGTCGTACTTGGACATTTTTAGCAAGCCCATTGCAACGCATTCTCTTTGGGGACTCTTCGTTACAAAGCATCTTGTGCCAGTAACTTTATTTTAAGAAGAGCCCCATGCACTGACTATCGCCAAGCGTCGTGCCAAGCGAATACCATCTTTCGATCGCTTCGCCGCCGAGCTACCACTACCCACTCACAGTACCACCGGAGCCGAGGAGCGGTCGAGGAGACAGGCGATTTAACACGGGTTTAAATGGGAAAAAGCACTCGCCAGCCCTCCCGTGCGCATTGCCGCGTGTCGTACTTGGACATTTTTAGCAAGCCCATTGCAACGCATTCTCTTTGGGGACTCTTCGTTACAAAGCATCTTGTGCCAGTAACTTTATTTTAAGAAGAGCCCCATGCACTGACTATCGCCAAGCGTCGTGCCAAGCGAATACCATCTTTCGATCGCTTCGCCGCCGAGCTACCACTACCCACTCACAGTACCACCGGAGCCGAGGAGCGGTCGAGGAGACAGGCGATTTAACACGGGTTTAAATGGGAAAAAGCACTCGCCAGCCCACCCGTGCGCATTGCCGCGTGTCGTACTTGGACATTTTTAGCAAGCCCATTGCAACGCATTCTCTTTGGGGACTCTTCGTTACAAAGCATCTTGTGCCAGTAACTTTATTTTAAGAAGAGCCCCATGCACTGACTATCGCCAAGCGTCGTGCCAAGCGAATACCATCTTTCGATCGCTTCGCCGCCGAGCTACCACTACCCACTCACAGTACCACCGGAGCCGAGGAGCGGTCGAGGAGACAGGCGATTTAACACGGGTTTAAATGGGAAAAAGCACTCGCCAGCCCACCCGTGCGCATTGCCGCGTGTCGTACTTGGACATTTTTAGCAAGCCCATTGCAACGCATTCTCTTTGGGGACTCTTCGTTACAAAGCATCTTGTGCCAGTAACTTTATTTTAAGAAGAGCCCCATGCACTGACTATCGCCAAGCGTCGTGCCAAGCGAATACCATCTTTCGATCGCTTCGCCGCCGAGCTACCACTACCCACTCACAGTACCACCGGAGCCGAGGAGCGGTCGAGGAGACAGGCGATTTAACACGGGTTTAAATGGGAAAAAGCACTCGCCAGCCCACCCGTGCGCATTGCCGCGTGTCGTACTTGGACATTTTTAGCAAGCCCATTGCAACGCATTCTCTTTGGGGACTCTTCGTTACAAAGCATCTTGTGCCAGTAACTTTATTTTAAGAAGAGCCCCATGCACTGACTATCGCCAAGCGTCGTGCCAAGCGAATACCATCTTTCGATCGCTTCGCCGCCGAGCTACCACTACCCACTCACAGTACCACCGGAGCCGAGGAGCGGTCGAGGAGACAGGCGATTTAACACGGGTTTAAATGGGAAAAAGCACTCGCCAGCCCTCCCGTGCGCATTGCCGCGTGTCGTACTTGGACATTTTTAGCAAGCCCATTGCAACGCATTCTCTTTGGGGACTCTTCGTTACAAAGCATCTTGTGCCAGTAACTTTATTTTAAGAAGAGCCCCATGCACTGACTATCGCCAAGCGTCGTGCCAAGCGAATACCATCTTTCGATCGCTTCGCCGCCGAGCTACCACTACCCACTCACAGTACCACCGGAGCCGAGGAGCGGTCGAGGAGACAGGCGATTTAACACGGGTTTAAATGGGAAAAAGCACTCGCCAGCCCACCCGTGCGCATTGCCGCGTGTCGTACTTGGACATTTTTAGCAAGCCCATTGCAACGCATTCTCTTTGGGGACTCTTCGTTACAAAGCATCTTGTGCCAGTAACTTTATTTTAAGAAGAGCCCCATGCACTGACTATCGCCAAGCGTCGTGCCAAGCGAATACCATCTTTCGATCGCTTCGCCGCCGAGCTACCACTACCCACTCACAGTACCACCGGAGCCGAGGAGCGGTCGAGGAGACAGGCGATTTAACACGGGTTTAAATGGGAAAAAGCACTCGCCAGCCCTCCCGTGCGCATTGCCGCGTGTCGTACTTGGACATTTTTAGCAAGCCCATTGCAACGCATTCTCTTTGGGGACTCTTCGTTACAAAGCATCTTGTGCCAGTAACTTTATTTTAAGAAGAGCCCCATGCACTGACTATCGCCAAGCGTCGTGCCAAGCGAATACCATCTTTCGATCGCTTCGCCGCCGAGCTACCACTACCCACTCACAGTACCACCGGAGCCGAGGAGCGGTCGAGGAGACAGGCGATTTAACACGGGTTTAAATGGGAAAAAGCACTCGCCAGCCCACCCGTGCGCATTGCCGCGTGTCGTACTTGGACATTTTTAGCAAGCCCATTGCAACGCATTCTCTTTGGGGACTCTTCGTTACAAAGCATCTTGTGCCAGTAACTTTATTTTAAGAAGAGCCCCATGCACTGACTATCGCCAAGCGTCGTGCCAAGCGAATACCATCTTTCGATCGCTTCGCCGCCGAGCTACCACTACCCACTCACAGTACCACCGGAGCCGAGGAGCGGTCGAGGAGACAGGCGATTTAACACGGGTTTAAATGGGAAAAAGCACTCGCCAGCCCACCCGTGCGCATTGCCGCGTGTCGTACTTGGACATTTTTAGCAAGCCCATTGCAACGCATTCTCTTTGGGGACTCTTCGTTACAAAGCATCTTGTGCCAGTAACTTTATTTTAAGAAGAGCCCCATGCACTGACTATCGCCAAGCGTCGTGCCAAGCGAATACCATCTTTCGATCGCTTCGCCGCCGAGCTACCACTACCCACTCACAGTACCACCGGAGCCGAGGAGCGGTCGAGGAGACAGGCGATTTAACACGGGTTTAAATGGGAAAAACCGAACGCGGAAAAAATAAATCAATCTGACCTACGCCAAATAACGAAATTATTGAGTCAGAGTATACACCGACTCAAATTATAAATTTTAGAATCCGTTTAGATACATATTCCAGGGAAAATGTCTTTCTCGTGCGGATACCGCGTAGTGCCGCGCGATGCCTTCGGCCGTAAGCCAACTGCTCCTGGCGCATTGCTTGCACCGGGACGCTCTTCGGAGGGTATCGAGTGGTCTCGCTGGGCGCACCACGGCGCATTGCCGCGCGATGCCTTCGGCCGTAGTGTAAACTGCTCCTGGCGCATTGCTTGCACCGGGACGCTCTTCGGAGGGTATCGAGTGGTCTCACTGGGCGCATTGCCGCGCAATGCCTTCGGCCGTAGGACAAACTGCTCCTGGCGCATTGCTTGCACCGGGACGCTCTTCGGAGGGTATCGAGTGGTCTCGCTGGGCGCACCACGGCGCATTGCCGCGCGATGCCTTCGGCCGTAGTGTAAACTGCTCCTGGCGCATTGCTTGCACCGGGACGCTCTTCGGAGGGTATCGAGTGGTCTCACTGGGCGCATTGCCGCGCAATGCCTTCGGCCGTAGGACAAACTGCTCCTGGCGCATTGCTTGCACCGGGACGCTCTTCGGAGGGTATCGAGTGGTCTCACTGGGCGCATTGCCGCGCAATGCCTTCGGCCGTAGGACAAACTGCTCCTGGCGCATTGCTTGCACCAGGACGCTCTTCGGAGGGTTTCGAGAGGTCTCGCTGGGCGCATTGCCGCGCAATGCCTTCGGCCGTAGGACAAACTGCTCCTGGCGCATTGCTTGCACCGGGACGCTCTTCGGAGGGTATCGAGAGGTCTCGCTGGGCGCACCAGGGCGCATTGCCGCGCAATGCCTTCGGCCGTAGTGCAAACTGCTCCTGGCGCATTGCTTGCACCGGGACGCTCTTCGGAGGGTATCGAGAGGTCTCGATGGGCGCATTGCCGCGCATTGCCTTCGGCCGTAGGACAAACTGCTCCTGGCGCATTGCTTGCACCGGGACGCTCTTCGGAGGGTATCGAGAGGTCTCGCTGGGCGCAGCAGGGCGCATTGCCGCGCAATGCCTTCGGCCGTAGTGCAAACTGCTCCTGGCGCATTGCTTGCACCGGGACGCTCTTCGGAGGGTATCGAGAGGTCTCGC
>OZ020572.1:14780243-14782743 GCA_963971525.1 Cephus spinipes | reverse complement strand
CCACGCATCCTCCGTACATTTCCCAGCAACAAACCCGTATTGTCTTTCATTCCAGTTACCATTCATAGTATGCATCAATCTGTTCACCATCATTCTCTCTAAGATCTTACCGAGTCCACTCAAAAGGCTAATCGGCCTATACGATTTAGGATCACTTCTGTCCTTATCCACGCCCTTGCGGATCGCCACCACTCTTGCCTCCTTCCACAATAGCGGAAAGAGACCTTCTTTCAGACAAGAGTCATACATAACCTTCATAAATCCAGGTATCGCAAACCACACCCATCTTATCATTTCATTCGTTATGCCATCCAAACCAGGTGACTTCCTCATTCTCATCATTCGTACAGATGCATCCAACTCATCCCACGCATACTCTGCTATGTCCAGACCTACCTCACTTATTCCTATACATTCGTCATTCACACCATCATCAGGAAAGAATACACTAAGCAAGACATTTACACTCTCATTCCACGTCACCGTCCACCCATCCTTTGTTCTTAATCCAGCCAGATCCTCCCTTTTTCCTGTCCCTCTACAAATTTTATAGACCTTACCCCACGGATCTAAGTTTCCTTCTCTTTGTACAAATTTCCTCCAATCTTTCTCTTTAGCCTCTTTCATCATTTCCTTATATTCTGTCCTACAGCTCTTCCACTCTTTCCACTTCACTCTTTCATTTACATCCTGCCTCCCCCTTTCCCTTTGAAACAGTTTCCTCTTCTTCCTTACTTCCTTCCTTTTCCCCCGCAGCTCATCCGTCCACCATACCAACCCACATCTTTTCTTGCACCTTTTAATCTTCTTCATACAATCATCATTCGTTTTTTCAATCCATTCCATTAACATACCCACTTTCTCATTCGCACTCAGCTCAACAAATACCTCGTACCCATACTCATTTGCTCGTTCAATCATTTCATCCATATACCACTCCCAATTAACATCTTTCGCACTCCATCTCTTCTCAGACATATTGATCTCTTCAAGGACATCCGCATGCTTCTGGAAACTTATATTCACAATAATCACATTGTGGTCACTCAGCCCCAAGTCATCCCTAACTTCCCATTCAAACCTACAATCACGCATCTCATTTTTGCATAGCGTTATGTCAATATCACTCTGTCCATTCGGTCCACTAAAGGTATACACAAGGCTTGGTTCATTCAACACAGTCATATCTTTCTCGAGTACCCAATCTTCGACAATTCTTCCTCTCATCACATTCTCTGTACCACGCGCCCCAATTTTACTATACCATAAATCTGATACCGCATTCGCATCCATACCAATCAAAACACTCCCACTTCCCACTCTATCAAGCACCTTATCTAGATAGTCCAAGCAATCCTGAACATTCACACCCCACCTACAATACAACGACACGAAAAACATTTCCCCAAACCCACCTTTCATCCACATACATACTCCATACTCATGCATACATTCCTCAACTAAAATACATTCAATTGCTTCATCGCACACTACAATAGCCGCTTTACCACTACCACTCACTGAAACTCTCATCCATGCAGGTATTCCTCGCACACAACCATTCACTACATATGGCTCCTGCAGCATGCATACACTCACGCCTTTTTTAAGTACACATTGCCCTAAGTCACACATGACTCCATACGCCCTCTGACAGTTAAGCTGCAACACAGTAATTCCACCACAATTAGCCATTTCCAATTCGTGATTTCAGCACTCGTAGCCTCCATATATACTCAGGACAATTCAAGGCAAACACAGAATGACCCGACTCCAAACCCCGAAGCCTGCAATTCCTACAGTCCACAACACCACCGCAACTCGCCCCCACGTGACCAGGCTTCCCACATTTCCAACAAAGCCTCTCCACTTTACACTCAGCCAACCCATGCCCATAGCCATTACATCCATAACATCTGTACACTCGTTCATATATATTCACCCTGAAACACCTCCACTCCATATACAGTCTCCTCTCATTCATTAACTTCCTCATCACATCGCCAGGCATCTCAATCACCACATTACCATCCCTCATATTTTTCCTTCCATTCCTCGTCACAATTCGTACCCTCTTTTCAAATTCATCCTTCACAATCACATCTTTCACGTTCCTCTCATACAGTTCACTCAATATCTTACCATTCGTCATCTCATTCGGTACGTCATAAACAATTACCCTCGGTCCTATCTTTTTTGGCTCCTCAATTCTCAATCCAATTTCAGCAAACTTCCCACATGATTTCAATGCCCTACACTCCTTATCAGTAGGTGTCTCAATCGCAATTCCACCACTCTTAATATTCCTCACAGCTTTTACTCTGACATTTACACACTTGCTCACTTCATCCATCACCTTTTTCCTTACCTCTTCACTGCTCATCCCATCATTCACACCTTTCACAACCACAGCATAACTTGCCTTCCCCATTCCATCACCCTGCACATTACCTGGCCAATCACCATCACGCAGTCCATCTCTCCCGCGATGCATAATATC
>OZ020572.1:14762743-14770243 GCA_963971525.1 Cephus spinipes | reverse complement strand
TGGAAGAAACACGCAGCGGCTATACCTGGCGCACTTTCCAAGAGTACAGCAAAACATGCAATCGGCTCTGAGGCTATGATCAACAAGTGCGCGTCCAATAAATAATGGAATGTTATTTGAACAACGCCACGGCGCAGTGGTTGCAAAACAATGAATCTTACACTTCTGCAATAATCGTATACTTCGACGGGGGCATTGTCACGCACATCGAACGAGGAAGTTTCCCTCGGTGGAACGCACACGCCCAAGCCGCGCATTGCCGCGTGTCGTACTTGGACATTTTTAGCAAGCCCATTGCAACGCATTCTCTTTGGGGACTCTTCGTTACAAAGCATCTTGTGCCAGTAACTTTATTTTAAGAAGAGCCCCATGCACTGACTATCGCCAAGCGTCGTGCCAAGCGAATACCATCTTTCGATCGCTTCGCCGCCGAGCTACCACTACCCACTCACAGTACCACCGGAGCCGAGGAGCGGTCGAGGAGACAGGCGATTTAACACGGGTTTAAATGGGAAAAAGCACTCGCCAGCCCACCCGTGCGCATTGCCGCGTGTCGTACTTGGACATTTTTAGCAAGCCCATTGCAACGCATTCTCTTTGGGGACTCTTCGTTACAAAGCATCTTGTGCCAGTAACTTTATTTTAAGAAGAGCCCCATGCACTGACTATCGCCAAGCGTCGTGCCAAGCGAATACCATCTTTCGATCGCTTCGCCGCCGAGCTACCACTACCCACTCACAGTACCACCGGAGCCGAGGAGCGGTCGAGGAGACAGGCGATTTAACACGGGTTTAAATGGGAAAAAGCACTCGCCAGCCCACCCGTGCGCATTGCCGCGTGTCGTACTTGGACATTTTTAGCAAGCCCATTGCAACGCATTCTCTTTGGGGACTCTTCGTTACAAAGCATCTTGTGCCAGTAACTTTATTTTAAGAAGAGCCCCATGCACTGACTATCGCCAAGCGTCGTGCCAAGCGAATACCATCTTTCGATCGCTTCGCCGCCGAGCTACCACTACCCACTCACAGTACCACCGGAGCCGAGGAGCGGTCGAGGAGACAGGCGATTTAACACGGGTTTAAATGGGAAAAAGCACTCGCCAGCCCACCCGTGCGCATTGCCGCGTGTCGTACTTGGACATTTTTAGCAAGCCCATTGCAACGCATTCTCTTTGGGGACTCTTCGTTACAAAGCATCTTGTGCCAGTAACTTTATTTTAAGAAGAGCCCCATGCACTGACTATCGCCAAGCGTCGTGCCAAGCGAATACCATCTTTCGATCGCTTCGCCGCCGAGCTACCACTACCCACTCACAGTACCACCGGAGCCGAGGAGCGGTCGAGGAGACAGGCGATTTAACACGGGTTTAAATGGGAAAAAGCACTCGCCAGCCCACCCGTGCGCATTGCCGCGTGTCGTACTTGGACATTTTTAGCAAGCCCATTGCAACGCATTCTCTTTGGGGACTCTTCGTTACAAAGCATCTTGTGCCAGTAACTTTATTTTAAGAAGAGCCCCATGCACTGACTATCGCCAAGCGTCGTGCCAAGCGAATACCATCTTTCGATCGCTTCGCCGCCGAGCTACCACTACCCACTCACAGTACCACCGGAGCCGAGGAGCGGTCGAGGAGACAGGCGATTTAACACGGGTTTAAATGGGAAAAAGCACTCGCCAGCCCTCCCGTGCGCATTGCCGCGTGTCGTACTTGGACATTTTTAGCAAGCCCATTGCAACGCATTCTCTTTGGGGACTCTTCGTTACAAAGCATCTTGTGCCAGTAACTTTATTTTAAGAAGAGCCCCATGCACTGACTATCGCCAAGCGTCGTGCCAAGCGAATACCATCTTTCGATCGCTTCGCCGCCGAGCTACCACTACCCACTCACAGTACCACCGGAGCCGAGGAGCGGTCGAGGAGACAGGCGATTTAACACGGGTTTAAATGGGAAAAAGCACTCGCCAGCCCACCCGTGCGCATTGCCGCGTGTCGTACTTGGACATTTTTAGCAAGCCCATTGCAACGCATTCTCTTTGGGGACTCTTCGTTACAAAGCATCTTGTGCCAGTAACTTTATTTTAAGAAGAGCCCCATGCACTGACTATCGCCAAGCGTCGTGCCAAGCGAATACCATCTTTCGATCGCTTCGCCGCCGAGCTACCACTACCCACTCACAGTACCACCGGAGCCGAGGAGCGGTCGAGGAGACAGGCGATTTAACACGGGTTTAAATGGGAAAAAGCACTCGCCAGCCCTCCCGTGCGCATTGCCGCGTGTCGTACTTGGACATTTTTAGCAAGCCCATTGCAACGCATTCTCTTTGGGGACTCTTCGTTACAAAGCATCTTGTGCCAGTAACTTTATTTTAAGAAGAGCCCCATGCACTGACTATCGCCAAGCGTCGTGCCAAGCGAATACCATCTTTCGATCGCTTCGCCGCCGAGCTACCACTACCCACTCACAGTACCACCGGAGCCGAGGAGCGGTCGAGGAGACAGGCGATTTAACACGGGTTTAAATGGGAAAAAGCACTCGCCAGCCCACCCGTGCGCATTGCCGCGTGTCGTACTTGGACATTTTTAGCAAGCCCATTGCAACGCATTCTCTTTGGGGACTCTTCGTTACAAAGCATCTTGTGCCAGTAACTTTATTTTAAGAAGAGCCCCATGCACTGACTATCGCCAAGCGTCGTGCCAAGCGAATACCATCTTTCGATCGCTTCGCCGCCGAGCTACCACTACCCACTCACAGTACCACCGGAGCCGAGGAGCGGTCGAGGAGACAGGCGATTTAACACGGGTTTAAATGGGAAAAAGCACTCGCCAGCCCTCCCGTGCGCATTGCCGCGTGTCGTACTTGGACATTTTTAGCAAGCCCATTGCAACGCATTCTCTTTGGGGACTCTTCGTTACAAAGCATCTTGTGCCAGTAACTTTATTTTAAGAAGAGCCCCATGCACTGACTATCGCCAAGCGTCGTGCCAAGCGAATACCATCTTTCGATCGCTTCGCCGCCGAGCTACCACTACCCACTCACAGTACCACCGGAGCCGAGGAGCGGTCGAGGAGACAGGCGATTTAACACGGGTTTAAATGGGAAAAAGCACTCGCCAGCCCACCCGTGCGCATTGCCGCGTGTCGTACTTGGACATTTTTAGCAAGCCCATTGCAACGCATTCTCTTTGGGGACTCTTCGTTACAAAGCATCTTGTGCCAGTAACTTTATTTTAAGAAGAGCCCCATGCACTGACTATCGCCAAGCGTCGTGCCAAGCGAATACCATCTTTCGATCGCTTCGCCGCCGAGCTACCACTACCCACTCACAGTACCACCGGAGCCGAGGAGCGGTCGAGGAGACAGGCGATTTAACACGGGTTTAAATGGGAAAAAGCACTCGCCAGCCCACCCGTGCGCATTGCCGCGTGTCGTACTTGGACATTTTTAGCAAGCCCATTGCAACGCATTCTCTTTGGGGACTCTTCGTTACAAAGCATCTTGTGCCAGTAACTTTATTTTAAGAAGAGCCCCATGCACTGACTATCGCCAAGCGTCGTGCCAAGCGAATACCATCTTTCGATCGCTTCGCCGCCGAGCTACCACTACCCACTCACAGTACCACCGGAGCCGAGGAGCGGTCGAGGAGACAGGCGATTTAACACGGGTTTAAATGGGAAAAAGCACTCGCCAGCCCACCCGTGCGCATTGCCGCGTGTCGTACTTGGACATTTTTAGCAAGCCCATTGCAACGCATTCTCTTTGGGGACTCTTCGTTACAAAGCATCTTGTGCCAGTAACTTTATTTTAAGAAGAGCCCCATGCACTGACTATCGCCAAGCGTCGTGCCAAGCGAATACCATCTTTCGATCGCTTCGCCGCCGAGCTACCACTACCCACTCACAGTACCACCGGAGCCGAGGAGCGGTCGAGGAGACAGGCGATTTAACACGGGTTTAAATGGGAAAAAGCACTCGCCAGCCCTCCCGTGCGCATTGCCGCGTGTCGTACTTGGACATTTTTAGCAAGCCCATTGCAACGCATTCTCTTTGGGGACTCTTCGTTACAAAGCATCTTGTGCCAGTAACTTTATTTTAAGAAGAGCCCCATGCACTGACTATCGCCAAGCGTCGTGCCAAGCGAATACCATCTTTCGATCGCTTCGCCGCCGAGCTACCACTACCCACTCACAGTACCACCGGAGCCGAGGAGCGGTCGAGGAGACAGGCGATTTAACACGGGTTTAAATGGGAAAAAGCACTCGCCAGCCCACCCGTGCGCATTGCCGCGTGTCGTACTTGGACATTTTTAGCAAGCCCATTGCAACGCATTCTCTTTGGGGACTCTTCGTTACAAAGCATCTTGTGCCAGTAACTTTATTTTAAGAAGAGCCCCATGCACTGACTATCGCCAAGCGTCGTGCCAAGCGAATACCATCTTTCGATCGCTTCGCCGCCGAGCTACCACTACCCACTCACAGTACCACCGGAGCCGAGGAGCGGTCGAGGAGACAGGCGATTTAACACGGGTTTAAATGGGAAAAAGCACTCGCCAGCCCTCCCGTGCGCATTGCCGCGTGTCGTACTTGGACATTTTTAGCAAGCCCATTGCAACGCATTCTCTTTGGGGACTCTTCGTTACAAAGCATCTTGTGCCAGTAACTTTATTTTAAGAAGAGCCCCATGCACTGACTATCGCCAAGCGTCGTGCCAAGCGAATACCATCTTTCGATCGCTTCGCCGCCGAGCTACCACTACCCACTCACAGTACCACCGGAGCCGAGGAGCGGTCGAGGAGACAGGCGATTTAACACGGGTTTAAATGGGAAAAAGCACTCGCCAGCCCACCCGTGCGCATTGCCGCGTGTCGTACTTGGACATTTTTAGCAAGCCCATTGCAACGCATTCTCTTTGGGGACTCTTCGTTACAAAGCATCTTGTGCCAGTAACTTTATTTTAAGAAGAGCCCCATGCACTGACTATCGCCAAGCGTCGTGCCAAGCGAATACCATCTTTCGATCGCTTCGCCGCCGAGCTACCACTACCCACTCACAGTACCACCGGAGCCGAGGAGCGGTCGAGGAGACAGGCGATTTAACACGGGTTTAAATGGGAAAAAGCACTCGCCAGCCCTCCCGTGCGCATTGCCGCGTGTCGTACTTGGACATTTTTAGCAAGCCCATTGCAACGCATTCTCTTTGGGGACTCTTCGTTACAAAGCATCTTGTGCCAGTAACTTTATTTTAAGAAGAGCCCCATGCACTGACTATCGCCAAGCGTCGTGCCAAGCGAATACCATCTTTCGATCGCTTCGCCGCCGAGCTACCACTACCCACTCACAGTACCACCGGAGCCGAGGAGCGGTCGAGGAGACAGGCGATTTAACACGGGTTTAAATGGGAAAAAGCACTCGCCAGCCCACCCGTGCGCATTGCCGCGTGTCGTACTTGGACATTTTTAGCAAGCCCATTGCAACGCATTCTCTTTGGGGACTCTTCGTTACAAAGCATCTTGTGCCAGTAACTTTATTTTAAGAAGAGCCCCATGCACTGACTATCGCCAAGCGTCGTGCCAAGCGAATACCATCTTTCGATCGCTTCGCCGCCGAGCTACCACTACCCACTCACAGTACCACCGGAGCCGAGGAGCGGTCGAGGAGACAGGCGATTTAACACGGGTTTAAATGGGAAAAAGCACTCGCCAGCCCACCCGTGCGCATTGCCGCGTGTCGTACTTGGACATTTTTAGCAAGCCCATTGCAACGCATTCTCTTTGGGGACTCTTCGTTACAAAGCATCTTGTGCCAGTAACTTTATTTTAAGAAGAGCCCCATGCACTGACTATCGCCAAGCGTCGTGCCAAGCGAATACCATCTTTCGATCGCTTCGCCGCCGAGCTACCACTACCCACTCACAGTACCACCGGAGCCGAGGAGCGGTCGAGGAGACAGGCGATTTAACACGGGTTTAAATGGGAAAAACCGAACGCGGAAAAAATAAATCAATCTGACCTACGCCAAATAACGAAATTATTGAGTCAGAGTATACACCGACTCAAATTATAAATTTTAGAATCCGTTTAGATACATATTCCAGGGAAAATGTCTTTCTCGTGCGGATACCGCGTAGTGCCGCGCGATGCCTTCGGCCGTAAGCCAACTGCTCCTGGCGCATTGCTTGCACCGGGACGCTCTTCGGAGGGTATCGAGTGGTCTCGCTGGGCGCACCACGGCGCATTGCCGCGCGATGCCTTCGGCCGTAGTGTAAACTGCTCCTGGCGCATTGCTTGCACCGGGACGCTCTTCGGAGGGTATCGAGTGGTCTCACTGGGCGCATTGCCGCGCAATGCCTTCGGCCGTAGGACAAACTGCTCCTGGCGCATTGCTTGCACCGGGACGCTCTTCGGAGGGTATCGAGTGGTCTCGCTGGGCGCACCACGGCGCATTGCCGCGCGATGCCTTCGGCCGTAGTGTAAACTGCTCCTGGCGCATTGCTTGCACCGGGACGCTCTTCGGAGGGTATCGAGTGGTCTCACTGGGCGCATTGCCGCGCAATGCCTTCGGCCGTAGGACAAACTGCTCCTGGCGCATTGCTTGCACCGGGACGCTCTTCGGAGGGTATCGAGTGGTCTCACTGGGCGCATTGCCGCGCAATGCCTTCGGCCGTAGGACAAACTGCTCCTGGCGCATTGCTTGCACCAGGACGCTCTTCGGAGGGTTTCGAGAGGTCTCGCTGGGCGCATTGCCGCGCAATGCCTTCGGCCGTAGGACAAACTGCTCCTGGCGCATTGCTTGCACCGGGACGCTCTTCGGAGGGTATCGAGAGGTCTCGCTGGGCGCACCAGGGCGCATTGCCGCGCAATGCCTTCGGCCGTAGTGCAAACTGCTCCTGGCGCATTGCTTGCACCGGGACGCTCTTCGGAGGGTATCGAGAGGTCTCGATGGGCGCATTGCCGCGCATTGCCTTCGGCCGTAGGACAAACTGCTCCTGGCGCATTGCTTGCACCGGGACGCTCTTCGGAGGGTATCGAGAGGTCTCGCTGGGCGCAGCAGGGCGCATTGCCGCGCAATGCCTTCGGCCGTAGTGCAAACTGCTCCTGGCGCATTGCTTGCACCGGGACGCTCTTCGGAGGGTATCGAGAGGTCTCGCTGGGCGCATTGCCGCGCAATGCCTTCGGCCGTAGGACAAACTGCTCCTGGCGCATTGCTTGCACCGTGACGCTCTTCGGAGGGTATCGAGAGGTCTCGCTGGGCGCACCAGGGCGCATTGCCGCGCAATGCCTTCGGCCGTAGTGCAAACTGCTCCTGGCGCATTGCTTGCACGGGACGCTCTTCGGAGGGTATCGAGAGGTCTCGCTGGGCGCACCAGGGCGCATTGCCGCGCAATGCCTTCGGCCGTAGTGCAAACTGCTCCTGGCGCATTGTTTGCACCGGGACGCTCTTCGGAGGGTATCGAGTGGTCTCGCTGGGCGCATTGCCGCGCAATGCCTTCGGCCGTAGGACAAACTGCT
>OZ020572.1:14758506-14760043 GCA_963971525.1 Cephus spinipes | reverse complement strand
CGGCGAAGCGATCGAAAGATGGTATTCGCTTGGCACGACGCTTGGCGATAGTCAGTGCATGGGGCTCTTCTTAAAATAAAGTTACTGGCACAAGATGCTTTGTAACGAAGAGTCCCCAAAGAGAATGCGTTGCAATGGGCTTGCTAAAAATGTCCAAGTACGACACGCGGCAATGCGCGGCTTGGGCGTGTGCGTTCCACCGAGGGAAACTTCCTCGTTCGATGTGCGTGACAATGCCCCCGTCGAAGTATACGATTATTGCAGAAGTGTAAGATTCATTGTTTTGCAACCACTGCGCCGTGGCGTTGTTCAAATAACATTCCATTATTTATTGGACGCGCACTTGTTGATCATAGCCTCAGAGCCGATTGCATGTTTTGCTGTACTCTTGGAAAGTGCGCCAGGTATAGCCGCTGCGTGTTTCTTCCATTTAACCCTGTGTTAAACCGCCTATCTCCTCGACCGCTCCTCGCCTCCCGTCGTACTAGTAGGAGGGAGCAGTCCGAGTCGACGACGGTCGGCCGTTCAGCCGGAGCGCGCTTTTGCACGGATCTATTCTGCGTATTAGCCGTCTCCAATGGTTGTTTCTGGTCGTACCAATTGATATCGTTCTCTCGTGTTCTGTTAGTCCCTCCGAAACTCGTGTCTTCACAGCATTACCGCGGTACGGTGTCTCCGACCGAATGTACCTTACGCGGTGACTCGCCATTCGGCGTAAACACTACGGTGTAATGGTTTAGCGGCGGAATCTTTAAAGTGCGCTGCGATCCATGACTGAGCATCAACTCACTCGATTCCGAGCGAGAATGTTATTGAAATTTACGTCTACCGTTTTCCCCTTATGCGACCATTGGCAAGTTAATAAGTCTTTGGCGTTTAACGTTGGGGTACGGTGAGAATGTTTGAAAGAACCTTTAGAACCGGGGATACGCACGGTGGCAAAGTCGAGCCGTTGCTATCTCATCGGGGGAGTCTTTAAGAACATGGGCTCTCCTTTCGAAAGATGTCGACTATATAATAACTCGAAATCGCCAGGCGTTTGACCGTCCGGGATACCTTGAGAAAAGAGTGTATTACCGGTACGGCACTCGTACGCGACGAGAAAGAAAAATTATGGGAAAGATTGGGAGGAAGCCGGCTCATGCGATTATAAAAGGAGCATTGGTGAGACGCTCATATCTCGTTCACGGAGTTTGCGTTCTCGTTGTAACGTGAGAGAGAGGTTTAACCGGCGCAGCAAAGAGAGGAGATTGAGTGTTATTTTGGGCATAGAGTGTCGAGAGTCTTCTCAGTGCCAAAAGTGAGAGAAGAGAACACTCAATGTTTGTGAGGTTTTGAGGGCGGCCTCCGAGTGTTCATGACCTCTGGCGTGTCTTCGACACGAATGAAGGGAAAAGTCGTATATAAAATAATAAAAATACTCTGATGCACTTGGGTTTGTCACTCTATTCTCTTGCGACGACACGAACACTCTATTCTCCGTCTCTCTGAAGCATAATACGCGCTGTTCTCTGTAGCGTACGCAACGTTGAGCCTC
>OZ020572.1:14753506-14756006 GCA_963971525.1 Cephus spinipes | reverse complement strand
TCGCCGAGCAACCCCCGACTCGCCACGAAGAAAGTTCTTCCGTGCGAGAAGGCGCGAAGTTGTTACGTGCAGCGAGAAATGTTTGGTCTCGCGTCTCCGTTCCGCGTTGAACCTATAGCGCCGGCGGCGTTCCCTTTTTTCATGCTGAGTGTGTTACGCGTTGCGCGAGGGCTCCGTCGATCGAAAAGGTTTTTCAATGAACTTCCGCCCAATAAGACGATCGTATGAAGTAAAAAGACACACACGCACCACGATACGCTCTGCCGTTGCGGATGACTCCCAGGAGCGACGCGACGGCCCGTGGCAGTGCGCCATATCCCCGTCTATGCCCGTTAAAGGGCGGCGGCGGCGGCGATGGACGCTCTCGCCCGGAAAACCCAACGTTGCAAGCGACGACCATTGATATTAAAGCTTGATGATTGGTAAAGCGCGCCGCTGTGTTATCCGGCAACCGCGGGAGACACACGGCCGGGGCGCGATGCCAGTCAATGTATAACATATATATGATTACCCTGAACGGTGGATCACTTGGCTCGTGGGTCGATGAAGAACGCAGCCAATTGCGCGTCAACTTGTGAACTGCAGGACACATGAACATCGACATTTCGAACGCACATTGCGGTCCACGGATACAATTCCCGGACCACGCCTGGCTGAGGGTCGTTTACACATTACCAGACTGCTTGCTCCTCGCACTCTTTTAAACAAGAGAAATCAGATGGGGAGTAATAGCGAACGATTGGGCGTCTCGTCACGATTCGTCGTGGCGTCGCTTGAAATGATGCGAAAGATACACGGGGGCCCCCCTTAACAACGAACACGGATCGATAATGATGAAAATAATATTATGGGGAAACCCTTTGCGTACGTGTCTCTCTCCATACGTATTATACTATGTGTGGTTTTTGATACGTCGATCGTGCGTTTCTTATTCCGTGCTGTTGTTTCGTGTTGGGGTTTACTTCGGTGTCCGCATAATTGGAAAGCCAACGACGCGAGAAAGCAAAAACCCCCAGGCTCGACGCCACACCCAACGACGATGGAGGAAGCCCTTCGCGTACGGTCTCGTCTTATCATGCATATTTTTATATGCGGATGGCTTGACGACGGTCGCGCGCTTCTTCCCGCGTTTTGCGCTGTGTGGTGTCCTCGGGGTTTTACGTTTCGGAAGCCTCTTCCAATTACAATGAAAATATATATCGACGAAGAAAGATTAAAAGAGAGAAGAGAATGAAAATATTTGATTGGTTTCACTTGAAGAATGAATGAAAAAGGAAAAAGCCCTTACGCAAACAGGCGCTGAACGCCCCTCAGAGTTCGTGTTTCGCTGGTGTCGCCTTCGACTCGCGAACCGAGGCGAGAAGAAAGAAAAATGTTTGCTCTCAGAGTTTGCATGTACATATGTTCATCGTGTGCGCGCGAAGGGTATTATAAAAGTCGAAATCCATATCAAACTTTTCTCATGTCCCACCGGGCGCAGAGAGACGCGCGTTAAACGAAGGCCCGCGCAGACGCAGTCTTCCCACATTTTGATGAAAATTGTGAATGAAAAAGAAAGGGAAGATCGAGCCGAAGCGCTGTTTGGCCGGATAACGCCCGTGTTGCGGCGGTCGTGGCCGGTCGTCGTGTCCATGATCTTTTTATTTTTAATGCAAAACGAAAAAAGGAGAAACGACATGCGACCGTGTAAAAAAGCGAGCTCGCGATCGCCGCCGCAGCCCGTAAAAAAGGAAGGAGGAGAACGTGTTCTCTTCTTGCGTCGATATATAAAAGAAATATTGAAAATAATAACGACGACCTCAGAGTAGGCGAGACTACCCGCTGAATTTAAGCATATTACTAAGCGGTGGAAAAGAAACTAACCAGGATTTCCTTAGTAGCTGCGAGCGAACAGGAATGAGCCCAGCACTGAATCCCGCGGTTATTGCCGCTGGGAAATGTAGTGTTCGGGAGGATCCAACCATCCCGTGGCGTTGACTCGCGTCCAAGTCCATCTTGAATGGGGCCACTTACCCGTAGAGGGTGCCAGGCCCGTAGCGACCGAGACGCGCCGCGGGAGGATCTCTCCCCAGAGTCGGGTTGCTTGAGAGTGCAGCTCTAAGTGGGTGGTAAACTCCATCTAAGGCTAAATATGACCACGAGACCGATAGCGAACAAGTACCGTGAGGGAAAGTTGAAAAGAACTTTGAAGAGAGAGTTCAAGAGTACGTGAAACCGTTCAGGGGTAAACCTGAGAAACCCGAAAGATCGAAAGGGGAGATTCATCGTCGGCGAAGCTGGCCTCACGGCTGTTCGTGATGTCCGCCCGCGATTTCGGTCGCGCGCGCGGCACGCGTCTGTCATGTTAACGTCCGGCGGCGCCGGCGTGCACTTCTCCCCTAGTAGGACGTCGCGACCCGTTGGGTGTCGGTCTACGGCCCGGGTGGTAGTCTGTTGTGCGGGGTACCGCGTCGCGAGACGCGATTGCTTCGCCCAGACCCTCGGAGGCCCGACCGGCTGC
>OZ020572.1:14746006-14748506 GCA_963971525.1 Cephus spinipes | reverse complement strand
CAATGCGCCAGGAGCAGTTTGTCCTACGGCCGAAGGCATTGCGCGGCAATGCGCCCAGCGAGACCTCTCGATACCCTCCGAAGAGCGTCCCGGTGCAAGCAATGCGCCAGGAGCAGTTTGCACTACGGCCGAAGGCATTGCGCGGCAATGCGCCCTGCTGCGCCCAGCGAGACCTCTCGATACCCTCCGAAGAGCGTCCCGGTGCAAGCAATGCGCCAGGAGCAGTTTGTCCTACGGCCGAAGGCAATGCGCGGCAATGCGCCCATCGAGACCTCTCGATACCCTCCGAAGAGCGTCCCGGTGCAAGCAATGCGCCAGGAGCAGTTTGCACTACGGCCGAAGGCATTGCGCGGCAATGCGCCCTGGTGCGCCCAGCGAGACCTCTCGATACCCTCCGAAGAGCGTCCCGGTGCAAGCAATGCGCCAGGAGCAGTTTGTCCTACGGCCGAAGGCATTGCGCGGCAATGCGCCCAGCGAGACCTCTCGAAACCCTCCGAAGAGCGTCCTGGTGCAAGCAATGCGCCAGGAGCAGTTTGTCCTACGGCCGAAGGCATTGCGCGGCAATGCGCCCAGTGAGACCACTCGATACCCTCCGAAGAGCGTCCCGGTGCAAGCAATGCGCCAGGAGCAGTTTGTCCTACGGCCGAAGGCATTGCGCGGCAATGCGCCCAGTGAGACCACTCGATACCCTCCGAAGAGCGTCCCGGTGCAAGCAATGCGCCAGGAGCAGTTTACACTACGGCCGAAGGCATCGCGCGGCAATGCGCCGTGGTGCGCCCAGCGAGACCACTCGATACCCTCCGAAGAGCGTCCCGGTGCAAGCAATGCGCCAGGAGCAGTTTGTCCTACGGCCGAAGGCATTGCGCGGCAATGCGCCCAGTGAGACCACTCGATACCCTCCGAAGAGCGTCCCGGTGCAAGCAATGCGCCAGGAGCAGTTTACACTACGGCCGAAGGCATCGCGCGGCAATGCGCCGTGGTGCGCCCAGCGAGACCACTCGATACCCTCCGAAGAGCGTCCCGGTGCAAGCAATGCGCCAGGAGCAGTTGGCTTACGGCCGAAGGCATCGCGCGGCACTACGCGGTATCCGCACGAGAAAGACATTTTCCCTGGAATATGTATCTAAACGGATTCTAAAATTTATAATTTGAGTCGGTGTATACTCTGACTCAATAATTTCGTTATTTGGCGTAGGTCAGATTGATTTATTTTTTCCGCGTTCGGTTTTTCCCATTTAAACCCGTGTTAAATCGCCTGTCTCCTCGACCGCTCCTCGGCTCCGGTGGTACTGTGAGTGGGTAGTGGTAGCTCGGCGGCGAAGCGATCGAAAGATGGTATTCGCTTGGCACGACGCTTGGCGATAGTCAGTGCATGGGGCTCTTCTTAAAATAAAGTTACTGGCACAAGATGCTTTGTAACGAAGAGTCCCCAAAGAGAATGCGTTGCAATGGGCTTGCTAAAAATGTCCAAGTACGACACGCGGCAATGCGCACGGGTGGGCTGGCGAGTGCTTTTTCCCATTTAAACCCGTGTTAAATCGCCTGTCTCCTCGACCGCTCCTCGGCTCCGGTGGTACTGTGAGTGGGTAGTGGTAGCTCGGCGGCGAAGCGATCGAAAGATGGTATTCGCTTGGCACGACGCTTGGCGATAGTCAGTGCATGGGGCTCTTCTTAAAATAAAGTTACTGGCACAAGATGCTTTGTAACGAAGAGTCCCCAAAGAGAATGCGTTGCAATGGGCTTGCTAAAAATGTCCAAGTACGACACGCGGCAATGCGCACGGGAGGGCTGGCGAGTGCTTTTTCCCATTTAAACCCGTGTTAAATCGCCTGTCTCCTCGACCGCTCCTCGGCTCCGGTGGTACTGTGAGTGGGTAGTGGTAGCTCGGCGGCGAAGCGATCGAAAGATGGTATTCGCTTGGCACGACGCTTGGCGATAGTCAGTGCATGGGGCTCTTCTTAAAATAAAGTTACTGGCACAAGATGCTTTGTAACGAAGAGTCCCCAAAGAGAATGCGTTGCAATGGGCTTGCTAAAAATGTCCAAGTACGACACGCGGCAATGCGCACGGGTGGGCTGGCGAGTGCTTTTTCCCATTTAAACCCGTGTTAAATCGCCTGTCTCCTCGACCGCTCCTCGGCTCCGGTGGTACTGTGAGTGGGTAGTGGTAGCTCGGCGGCGAAGCGATCGAAAGATGGTATTCGCTTGGCACGACGCTTGGCGATAGTCAGTGCATGGGGCTCTTCTTAAAATAAAGTTACTGGCACAAGATGCTTTGTAACGAAGAGTCCCCAAAGAGAATGCGTTGCAATGGGCTTGCTAAAAATGTCCAAGTACGACACGCGGCAATGCGCACGGGAGGGCTGGCGAGTGCTTTTTCCCATTTAAACCCGTGTTAAATCGCCTGTCTCCTCGACCGCTCCTCGGCTCCGGTGGTACTGTGAGTGGGTAGTGGTAGCTCGGCGGCGAAGCGATCGAAAGATGGTATTCGCTTGGCACGA
>OZ020572.1:14728506-14733506 GCA_963971525.1 Cephus spinipes | reverse complement strand
TGCGCCAGGAGCAGTTTACACTACGGCCGAAGGCATCGCGCGGCAATGCGCCGTGGTGCGCCCAGCGAGACCACTCGATACCCTCCGAAGAGCGTCCCGGTGCAAGCAATGCGCCAGGAGCAGTTTGTCCTACGGCCGAAGGCATTGCGCGGCAATGCGCCCAGTGAGACCACTCGATACCCTCCGAAGAGCGTCCCGGTGCAAGCAATGCGCCAGGAGCAGTTTACACTACGGCCGAAGGCATCGCGCGGCAATGCGCCGTGGTGCGCCCAGCGAGACCACTCGATACCCTCCGAAGAGCGTCCCGGTGCAAGCAATGCGCCAGGAGCAGTTGGCTTACGGCCGAAGGCATCGCGCGGCACTACGCGGTATCCGCACGAGAAAGACATTTTCCCTGGAATATGTATCTAAACGGATTCTAAAATTTATAATTTGAGTCGGTGTATACTCTGACTCAATAATTTCGTTATTTGGCGTAGGTCAGATTGATTTATTTTTTTCCGCGTTCGGTTTTTTTAAACCCGTGTTAAATCGCCTGTCTCCTCGACCGCTCCTCGGCTCCGGTGGTACTGTGAGTGGGTAGTGGTAGCTCGGCGGCGAAGCGATCGAAAGATGGTATTCGCTTGGCACGACGCTTGGCGATAGTCAGTGCATGGGGCTCTTCTTAAAATAAAGTTACTGGCACAAGATGCTTTGTAACGAAGAGTCCCCAAAGAGAATGCGTTGCAATGGGCTTGCTAAAAATGTCCAAGTACGACACGCGGCAATGCGCACGGGTGGGCTGGCGAGTGCTTTTTCCCATTTAAACCCGTGTTAAATCGCCTGTCTCCTCGACCGCTCCTCGGCTCCGGTGGTACTGTGAGTGGGTAGTGGTAGCTCGGCGGCGAAGCGATCGAAAGATGGTATTCGCTTGGCACGACGCTTGGCGATAGTCAGTGCATGGGGCTCTTCTTAAAATAAAGTTACTGGCACAAGATGCTTTGTAACGAAGAGTCCCCAAAGAGAATGCGTTGCAATGGGCTTGCTAAAAATGTCCAAGTACGACACGCGGCAATGCGCACGGGTGGGCTGGCGAGTGCTTTTTCCCATTTAAACCCGTGTTAAATCGCCTGTCTCCTCGACCGCTCCTCGGCTCCGGTGGTACTGTGAGTGGGTAGTGGTAGCTCGGCGGCGAAGCGATCGAAAGATGGTATTCGCTTGGCACGACGCTTGGCGATAGTCAGTGCATGGGGCTCTTCTTAAAATAAAGTTACTGGCACAAGATGCTTTGTAACGAAGAGTCCCCAAAGAGAATGCGTTGCAATGGGCTTGCTAAAAATGTCCAAGTACGACACGCGGCAATGCGCACGGGAGGGCTGGCGAGTGCTTTTTCCCATTTAAACCCGTGTTAAATCGCCTGTCTCCTCGACCGCTCCTCGGCTCCGGTGGTACTGTGAGTGGGTAGTGGTAGCTCGGCGGCGAAGCGATCGAAAGATGGTATTCGCTTGGCACGACGCTTGGCGATAGTCAGTGCATGGGGCTCTTCTTAAAATAAAGTTACTGGCACAAGATGCTTTGTAACGAAGAGTCCCCAAAGAGAATGCGTTGCAATGGGCTTGCTAAAAATGTCCAAGTACGACACGCGGCAATGCGCACGGGTGGGCTGGCGAGTGCTTTTTCCCATTTAAACCCGTGTTAAATCGCCTGTCTCCTCGACCGCTCCTCGGCTCCGGTGGTACTGTGAGTGGGTAGTGGTAGCTCGGCGGCGAAGCGATCGAAAGATGGTATTCGCTTGGCACGACGCTTGGCGATAGTCAGTGCATGGGGCTCTTCTTAAAATAAAGTTACTGGCACAAGATGCTTTGTAACGAAGAGTCCCCAAAGAGAATGCGTTGCAATGGGCTTGCTAAAAATGTCCAAGTACGACACGCGGCAATGCGCACGGGTGGGCTGGCGAGTGCTTTTTCCCATTTAAACCCGTGTTAAATCGCCTGTCTCCTCGACCGCTCCTCGGCTCCGGTGGTACTGTGAGTGGGTAGTGGTAGCTCGGCGGCGAAGCGATCGAAAGATGGTATTCGCTTGGCACGACGCTTGGCGATAGTCAGTGCATGGGGCTCTTCTTAAAATAAAGTTACTGGCACAAGATGCTTTGTAACGAAGAGTCCCCAAAGAGAATGCGTTGCAATGGGCTTGCTAAAAATGTCCAAGTACGACACGCGGCAATGCGCACGGGTGGGCTGGCGAGTGCTTTTTCCCATTTAAACCCGTGTTAAATCGCCTGTCTCCTCGACCGCTCCTCGGCTCCGGTGGTACTGTGAGTGGGTAGTGGTAGCTCGGCGGCGAAGCGATCGAAAGATGGTATTCGCTTGGCACGACGCTTGGCGATAGTCAGTGCATGGGGCTCTTCTTAAAATAAAGTTACTGGCACAAGATGCTTTGTAACGAAGAGTCCCCAAAGAGAATGCGTTGCAATGGGCTTGCTAAAAATGTCCAAGTACGACACGCGGCAATGCGCACGGGTGGGCTGGCGAGTGCTTTTTCCCATTTAAACCCGTGTTAAATCGCCTGTCTCCTCGACCGCTCCTCGGCTCCGGTGGTACTGTGAGTGGGTAGTGGTAGCTCGGCGGCGAAGCGATCGAAAGATGGTATTCGCTTGGCACGACGCTTGGCGATAGTCAGTGCATGGGGCTCTTCTTAAAATAAAGTTACTGGCACAAGATGCTTTGTAACGAAGAGTCCCCAAAGAGAATGCGTTGCAATGGGCTTGCTAAAAATGTCCAAGTACGACACGCGGCAATGCGCACGGGAGGGCTGGCGAGTGCTTTTTCCCATTTAAACCCGTGTTAAATCGCCTGTCTCCTCGACCGCTCCTCGGCTCCGGTGGTACTGTGAGTGGGTAGTGGTAGCTCGGCGGCGAAGCGATCGAAAGATGGTATTCGCTTGGCACGACGCTTGGCGATAGTCAGTGCATGGGGCTCTTCTTAAAATAAAGTTACTGGCACAAGATGCTTTGTAACGAAGAGTCCCCAAAGAGAATGCGTTGCAATGGGCTTGCTAAAAATGTCCAAGTACGACACGCGGCAATGCGCACGGGTGGGCTGGCGAGTGCTTTTTCCCATTTAAACCCGTGTTAAATCGCCTGTCTCCTCGACCGCTCCTCGGCTCCGGTGGTACTGTGAGTGGGTAGTGGTAGCTCGGCGGCGAAGCGATCGAAAGATGGTATTCGCTTGGCACGACGCTTGGCGATAGTCAGTGCATGGGGCTCTTCTTAAAATAAAGTTACTGGCACAAGATGCTTTGTAACGAAGAGTCCCCAAAGAGAATGCGTTGCAATGGGCTTGCTAAAAATGTCCAAGTACGACACGCGGCAATGCGCACGGGAGGGCTGGCGAGTGCTTTTTCCCATTTAAACCCGTGTTAAATCGCCTGTCTCCTCGACCGCTCCTCGGCTCCGGTGGTACTGTGAGTGGGTAGTGGTAGCTCGGCGGCGAAGCGATCGAAAGATGGTATTCGCTTGGCACGACGCTTGGCGATAGTCAGTGCATGGGGCTCTTCTTAAAATAAAGTTACTGGCACAAGATGCTTTGTAACGAAGAGTCCCCAAAGAGAATGCGTTGCAATGGGCTTGCTAAAAATGTCCAAGTACGACACGCGGCAATGCGCACGGGTGGGCTGGCGAGTGCTTTTTCCCATTTAAACCCGTGTTAAATCGCCTGTCTCCTCGACCGCTCCTCGGCTCCGGTGGTACTGTGAGTGGGTAGTGGTAGCTCGGCGGCGAAGCGATCGAAAGATGGTATTCGCTTGGCACGACGCTTGGCGATAGTCAGTGCATGGGGCTCTTCTTAAAATAAAGTTACTGGCACAAGATGCTTTGTAACGAAGAGTCCCCAAAGAGAATGCGTTGCAATGGGCTTGCTAAAAATGTCCAAGTACGACACGCGGCAATGCGCACGGGTGGGCTGGCGAGTGCTTTTTCCCATTTAAACCCGTGTTAAATCGCCTGTCTCCTCGACCGCTCCTCGGCTCCGGTGGTACTGTGAGTGGGTAGTGGTAGCTCGGCGGCGAAGCGATCGAAAGATGGTATTCGCTTGGCACGACGCTTGGCGATAGTCAGTGCATGGGGCTCTTCTTAAAATAAAGTTACTGGCACAAGATGCTTTGTAACGAAGAGTCCCCAAAGAGAATGCGTTGCAATGGGCTTGCTAAAAATGTCCAAGTACGACACGCGGCAATGCGCACGGGTGGGCTGGCGAGTGCTTTTTCCCATTTAAACCCGTGTTAAATCGCCTGTCTCCTCGACCGCTCCTCGGCTCCGGTGGTACTGTGAGTGGGTAGTGGTAGCTCGGCGGCGAAGCGATCGAAAGATGGTATTCGCTTGGCACGACGCTTGGCGATAGTCAGTGCATGGGGCTCTTCTTAAAATAAAGTTACTGGCACAAGATGCTTTGTAACGAAGAGTCCCCAAAGAGAATGCGTTGCAATGGGCTTGCTAAAAATGTCCAAGTACGACACGCGGCAATGCGCACGGGTGGGCTGGCGAGTGCTTTTTCCCATTTAAACCCGTGTTAAATCGCCTGTCTCCTCGACCGCTCCTCGGCTCCGGTGGTACTGTGAGTGGGTAGTGGTAGCTCGGCGGCGAAGCGATCGAAAGATGGTATTCGCTTGGCACGACGCTTGGCGATAGTCAGTGCATGGGGCTCTTCTTAAAATAAAGTTACTGGCACAAGATGCTTTGTAACGAAGAGTCCCCAAAGAGAATGCGTTGCAATGGGCTTGCTAAAAATGTCCAAGTACGACACGCGGCAATGCGCACGGGTGGGCTGGCGAGTGCTTTTTCCCATTTAAACCCGTGTTAAATCGCCTGTCTCCTCGACCGCTCCTCGGCTCCGGTGGTACTGTGAGTGGGTAGTGGTAGCTCGGCGGCGAAGCGATCGAAAGATGGTATTCGCTTGGCACGACGCTTGGCGATAGTCAGTGCATGGGGCTCTTCTTAAAATAAAGTTACTGGCACAAGATGCTTT
>OZ020572.1:14713506-14716006 GCA_963971525.1 Cephus spinipes | reverse complement strand
GGCCGAAGGCATCGCGCGGCACTACGCGGTATCCGCACGAGAAAGACATTTTCCCTGGAATATGTATCTAAACGGATTCTAAAATTTATAATTTGAGTCGGTGTATACTCTGACTCAATAATTTCGTTATTTGGCGTAGGTCAGATTGATTTATTTTTTTCCGCGTTCGGTTTTTCCCATTTAAACCCGTGTTAAATCGCCTGTCTCCTCGACCGCTCCTCGGCTCCGGTGGTACTGTGAGTGGGTAGTGGTAGCTCGGCGGCGAAGCGATCGAAAGATGGTATTCGCTTGGCACGACGCTTGGCGATAGTCAGTGCATGGGGCTCTTCTTAAAATAAAGTTACTGGCACAAGATGCTTTGTAACGAAGAGTCCCCAAAGAGAATGCGTTGCAATGGGCTTGCTAAAAATGTCCAAGTACGACACGCGGCAATGCGCACGGGTGGGCTGGCGAGTGCTTTTTTCCCATTTAAACCCGTGTTAAATCGCCTGTCTCCTCGACCGCTCCTCGGCTCCGGTGGTACTGTGAGTGGGTAGTGGTAGCTCGGCGGCGAAGCGATCGAAAGATGGTATTCGCTTGGCACGACGCTTGGCGATAGTCAGTGCATGGGGCTCTTCTTAAAATAAAGTTACTGGCACAAGATGCTTTGTAACGAAGAGTCCCCAAAGAGAATGCGTTGCAATGGGCTTGCTAAAAATGTCCAAGTACGACACGCGGCAATGCGCACGGGTGGGCTGGCGAGTGCTTTTTCCCATTTAAACCCGTGTTAAATCGCCTGTCTCCTCGACCGCTCCTCGGCTCCGGTGGTACTGTGAGTGGGTAGTGGTAGCTCGGCGGCGAAGCGATCGAAAGATGGTATTCGCTTGGCACGACGCTTGGCGATAGTCAGTGCATGGGGCTCTTCTTAAAATAAAGTTACTGGCACAAGATGCTTTGTAACGAAGAGTCCCCAAAGAGAATGCGTTGCAATGGGCTTGCTAAAAATGTCCAAGTACGACACGCGGCAATGCGCACGGGAGGGCTGGCGAGTGCTTTTTCCCATTTAAACCCGTGTTAAATCGCCTGTCTCCTCGACCGCTCCTCGGCTCCGGTGGTACTGTGAGTGGGTAGTGGTAGCTCGGCGGCGAAGCGATCGAAAGATGGTATTCGCTTGGCACGACGCTTGGCGATAGTCAGTGCATGGGGCTCTTCTTAAAATAAAGTTACTGGCACAAGATGCTTTGTAACGAAGAGTCCCCAAAGAGAATGCGTTGCAATGGGCTTGCTAAAAATGTCCAAGTACGACACGCGGCAATGCGCACGGGTGGGCTGGCGAGTGCTTTTTCCCATTTAAACCCGTGTTAAATCGCCTGTCTCCTCGACCGCTCCTCGGCTCCGGTGGTACTGTGAGTGGGTAGTGGTAGCTCGGCGGCGAAGCGATCGAAAGATGGTATTCGCTTGGCACGACGCGTTGGCGATAGTCAGTGCATGGGGCTCTTCTTAAAATAAAGTTACTGGCACAAGATGCTTTGTAACGAAGAGTCCCCAAAGAGAATGCGTTGCAATGGGCTTGCTAAAAATGTCCAAGTACGACACGCGGCAATGCGCACGGGTGGGCTGGCGAGTGCTTTTTCCCATTTAAACCCGTGTTAAATCGCCTGTCTCCTCGACCGCTCCTCGGCTCCGGTGGTACTGTGAGTGGGTAGTGGTAGCTCGGCGGCGAAGCGATCGAAAGATGGTATTCGCTTGGCACGACTTGGCGATAGTCAGTGCATGGGGCTCTTCTTAAAATAAAGTTACTGGCACAAGATGCTTTGTAACGAAGAGTCCCCAAAGAGAATGCGTTGCAATGGGCTTGCTAAAAATGTCCAAGTACGACACGCGGCAATGCGCGGCTTGGGCGTGTGCGTTCCACCGAGGGAAACTTCCTCGTTCGATGTGCGTGACAATGCCCCCGTCGAAGTATACGATTATTGCAGAAGTGTAAGATTCATTGTTTTGCAACCACTGCGCCGTGGCGTTGTTCAAATAACATTCCATTATTTATTGGACGCGCACTTGTTGATCATAGCCTCAGAGCCGATTGCATGTTTTGCTGTACTCTTGGAAAGTGCGCCAGGTATAGCCGCTGCGTGTTTCTTCCATTTAACCCTGTGTTAAACCGCCTATCTCCTCGACCGCTCCTCGCCTCCCGTCGTACTAGTAGGAGGGAGCAGTCCGAGTCGACGACGGTCGGCCGTTCAGCCGGAGCGCGCTTTTGCACGGATCTATTCTGCGTATTAGCCGTCTCCAATGGTTGTTTCTGGTCGTACCAATTGATATCGTTCTCTCGTGTTCTGTTAGTCCCTCCGAAACTCGTGTCTTCACAGCATTACCGCGGTACGGTGTCTCCGACCGAATGTACCTTACGCGGTGACTCGCCATTCGGCGTAAACACTACGGTGTAATGGTTTAGCGGCGGAATCTTTAAAGTGCGCTGCGATCCATGACTGAGCATCAACTCACTCGATTCCGAGCGAGA
>OZ020572.1:14711987-14713306 GCA_963971525.1 Cephus spinipes | reverse complement strand
GTCAAGCCATCCGCATATAAAAATATGCATGATAAGACGAGACCGTACGCGAAGGGCTTCCTCCATCGTCGTTGGGTGTGGCGTCGAGCCTGGGGGTTTTTGCTTTCTCGCGTCGTTGGCTTTCCAATTATGCGGACACCGAAGTAAACCCCAACACGAAACAACAGCACGGAATAAGAAACGCACGATCGACGTATCAAAAACCACACATAGTATAATACGTATGGAGAGAGACACGTACGCAAAGGGTTTCCCCATAATATTATTTTCATCATTATCGATCCGTGTTCGTTGTTAAGGGGGGCCCCCGTGTATCTTTCGCATCATTTCAAGCGACGCCACGACGAATCGTGACGAGACGCCCAATCGTTCGCTATTACTCCCCATCTGATTTCTCTTGTTTAAAAGAGTGCGAGGAGCAAGCAGTCTGGTAATGTGTAAACGACCCTCAGCCAGGCGTGGTCCGGGAATTGTATCCGTGGACCGCAATGTGCGTTCGAAATGTCGATGTTCATGTGTCCTGCAGTTCACAAGTTGACGCGCAATTGGCTGCGTTCTTCATCGACCCACGAGCCAAGTGATCCACCGTTCAGGGTAATCATATATATGTTATACATTGACTGGCATCGCGCCCCGGCCGTGTGTCTCCCGCGGTTGCCGGATAACACAGCGGCGCGCTTTACCAATCATCAAGCTTTAATATCAATGGTCGTCGCTTGCAACGTTGGGTTTTCCGGGCGAGAGCGTCCATCGCCGCCGCCGCCGCCCTTTAACGGGCATAGACGGGGATATGGCGCACTGCCACGGGCCGTCGCGTCGCTCCTGGGAGTCATCCGCAACGGCAGAGCGTATCGTGGTGCGTGTGTGTCTTTTTACTTCATACGATCGTCTTATTGGGCGGAAGTTCATTGAAAAACCTTTTCGATCGACGGAGCCCTCGCGCAACGCGTAACACACTCAGCATGAAAAAAGGGAACGCCGCCGGCGCTATAGGTTCAACGCGGAACGGAGACGCGAGACCAAACATTTCTCGCTGCACGTAACAACTTCGCGCCTTCTCGCACGGAAGAACTTTCTTCGTGGCGAGTCGGGGGTTGCTCGGCGATATGCCGCTCGGTCTCTGCTGTTCTCTTCAGTATCCGCGATTGACCGCGCGCTCGCAAACGTTTCCCAGGACAAGCGGTGTGAACGGCAAGAGAGTACACCTCCGCGCTCGAATGTGCCCAAGGACCGCAACTCTGCGGGGGAGCGGCCTAAATAAGGACGACGACGGACTGCCCTTTCCGACCACGCACGTCACGGACACGCGTTACGGCGTG
>OZ020572.1:14704487-14709487 GCA_963971525.1 Cephus spinipes | reverse complement strand
ACATTGAGTGTTCTCTTCTCTCACTTTTGGCACTGAGAAGACTCTCGACACTCTATGCCCAAAATAACACTCAATCTCCTCTCTTTGCTGCGCCGGTTAAACCTCTCTCTCACGTTACAACGAGAACGCAAACTCCGTGAACGAGATATGAGCGTCTCACCAATGCTCCTTTTATAATCGCATGAGCCGGCTTCCTCCCAATCTTTCCCATAATTTTTCTTTCTCGTCGCGTACGAGTGCCGTACCGGTAATACACTCTTTTCTCAAGGTATCCCGGACGGTCAAACGCCTGGCGATTTCGAGTTATTATATAGTCGACATCTTTCGAAAGGAGAGCCCATGTTCTTAAAGACTCCCCCGATGAGATAGCAACGGCTCGACTTTGCCACCGTGCGTATCCCCGGTTCTAAAGGTTCTTTCAAACATTCTCACCGTACCCAACGTTAAACGCCAAAGACTTATTAACTTGCCAATGGTCGCATAAGGGGAAAACGGTAGACGTAAATTTCAATAACATTCTCGCTCGGAATCGAGTGAGTTGATGCTCAGTCATGGATCGCAGCGCACTTTAAAGATTCCGCCGCTAAACCATTACACCGTAGTGTTTACGCCGAATGGCGAGTCACCGCGTAAGGTACATTCGGTCGGAGACACCGTACCGCGGTAATGCTGTGAAGACACGAGTTTCGGAGGGACTAACAGAACACGATGAGAACGATATCAATTGGTACGACCAGAAACAACCATTGGAGACGGCTAATACGCAGAATAGATCCGTGCAAAAGCGCGCTCCGGCTGAACGGCCGACCGTCGTCGACTCGGACTGCTCCCTCCTACTAGTACGACGGGAGGCGAGGAGCGGTCGAGGAGATAGGCGGTTTAACACAGGGTTAAATGGAAGAAACACGCAGCGGCTATACCTGGCGCACTTTCCAAGAGTACAGCAAAACATGCAATCGGCTCTGAGGCTATGATCAACAAGTGCGCGTCCAATAAATAATGGAATGTTATTTGAACAACGCCACGGCGCAGTGGTTGCAAAACAATGAATCTTACACTTCTGCAATAATCGTATACTTCGACGGGGGCATTGTCACGCACATCGAACGAGGAAGTTTCCCTCGGTGGAACGCACACGCCCAAGCCGCGCATTGCCGCGTGTCGTACTTGGACATTTTTAGCAAGCCCATTGCAACGCATTCTCTTTGGGGACTCTTCGTTACAAAGCATCTTGTGCCAGTAACTTTATTTTAAGAAGAGCCCCATGCACTGACTATCGCCAAGCGTCGTGCCAAGCGAATACCATCTTTCGATCGCTTCGCCGCCGAGCTACCACTACCCACTCACAGTACCACCGGAGCCGAGGAGCGGTCGAGGAGACAGGCGATTTAACACGGGTTTAAATGGGAAAAAGCACTCGCCAGCCCACCCGTGCGCATTGCCGCGTGTCGTACTTGGACATTTTTAGCAAGCCCATTGCAACGCATTCTCTTTGGGGACTCTTCGTTACAAAGCATCTTGTGCCAGTAACTTTATTTTAAGAAGAGCCCCATGCACTGACTATCGCCAAGCGTCGTGCCAAGCGAATACCATCTTTCGATCGCTTCGCCGCCGAGCTACCACTACCCACTCACAGTACCACCGGAGCCGAGGAGCGGTCGAGGAGACAGGCGATTTAACACGGGTTTAAATGGGAAAAAGCACTCGCCAGCCCACCCGTGCGCATTGCCGCGTGTCGTACTTGGACATTTTTAGCAAGCCCATTGCAACGCATTCTCTTTGGGGACTCTTCGTTACAAAGCATCTTGTGCCAGTAACTTTATTTTAAGAAGAGCCCCATGCACTGACTATCGCCAAGCGTCGTGCCAAGCGAATACCATCTTTCGATCGCTTCGCCGCCGAGCTACCACTACCCACTCACAGTACCACCGGAGCCGAGGAGCGGTCGAGGAGACAGGCGATTTAACACGGGTTTAAATGGGAAAAAGCACTCGCCAGCCCACCCGTGCGCATTGCCGCGTGTCGTACTTGGACATTTTTAGCAAGCCCATTGCAACGCATTCTCTTTGGGGACTCTTCGTTACAAAGCATCTTGTGCCAGTAACTTTATTTTAAGAAGAGCCCCATGCACTGACTATCGCCAAGCGTCGTGCCAAGCGAATACCATCTTTCGATCGCTTCGCCGCCGAGCTACCACTACCCACTCACAGTACCACCGGAGCCGAGGAGCGGTCGAGGAGACAGGCGATTTAACACGGGTTTAAATGGGAAAAAGCACTCGCCAGCCCACCCGTGCGCATTGCCGCGTGTCGTACTTGGACATTTTTAGCAAGCCCATTGCAACGCATTCTCTTTGGGGACTCTTCGTTACAAAGCATCTTGTGCCAGTAACTTTATTTTAAGAAGAGCCCCATGCACTGACTATCGCCAAGCGTCGTGCCAAGCGAATACCATCTTTCGATCGCTTCGCCGCCGAGCTACCACTACCCACTCACAGTACCACCGGAGCCGAGGAGCGGTCGAGGAGACAGGCGATTTAACACGGGTTTAAATGGGAAAAAGCACTCGCCAGCCCACCCGTGCGCATTGCCGCGTGTCGTACTTGGACATTTTTAGCAAGCCCATTGCAACGCATTCTCTTTGGGGACTCTTCGTTACAAAGCATCTTGTGCCAGTAACTTTATTTTAAGAAGAGCCCCATGCACTGACTATCGCCAAGCGTCGTGCCAAGCGAATACCATCTTTCGATCGCTTCGCCGCCGAGCTACCACTACCCACTCACAGTACCACCGGAGCCGAGGAGCGGTCGAGGAGACAGGCGATTTAACACGGGTTTAAATGGGAAAAAGCACTCGCCAGCCCACCCGTGCGCATTGCCGCGTGTCGTACTTGGACATTTTTAGCAAGCCCATTGCAACGCATTCTCTTTGGGGACTCTTCGTTACAAAGCATCTTGTGCCAGTAACTTTATTTTAAGAAGAGCCCCATGCACTGACTATCGCCAAGCGTCGTGCCAAGCGAATACCATCTTTCGATCGCTTCGCCGCCGAGCTACCACTACCCACTCACAGTACCACCGGAGCCGAGGAGCGGTCGAGGAGACAGGCGATTTAACACGGGTTTAAATGGGAAAAAGCACTCGCCAGCCCACCCGTGCGCATTGCCGCGTGTCGTACTTGGACATTTTTAGCAAGCCCATTGCAACGCATTCTCTTTGGGGACTCTTCGTTACAAAGCATCTTGTGCCAGTAACTTTATTTTAAGAAGAGCCCCATGCACTGACTATCGCCAAGCGTCGTGCCAAGCGAATACCATCTTTCGATCGCTTCGCCGCCGAGCTACCACTACCCACTCACAGTACCACCGGAGCCGAGGAGCGGTCGAGGAGACAGGCGATTTAACACGGGTTTAAATGGGAAAAAGCACTCGCCAGCCCACCCGTGCGCATTGCCGCGTGTCGTACTTGGACATTTTTAGCAAGCCCATTGCAACGCATTCTCTTTGGGGACTCTTCGTTACAAAGCATCTTGTGCCAGTAACTTTATTTTAAGAAGAGCCCCATGCACTGACTATCGCCAAGCGTCGTGCCAAGCGAATACCATCTTTCGATCGCTTCGCCGCCGAGCTACCACTACCCACTCACAGTACCACCGGAGCCGAGGAGCGGTCGAGGAGACAGGCGATTTAACACGGGTTTAAATGGGAAAAAGCACTCGCCAGCCCACCCGTGCGCATTGCCGCGTGTCGTACTTGGACATTTTTAGCAAGCCCATTGCAACGCATTCTCTTTGGGGACTCTTCGTTACAAAGCATCTTGTGCCAGTAACTTTATTTTAAGAAGAGCCCCATGCACTGACTATCGCCAAGCGTCGTGCCAAGCGAATACCATCTTTCGATCGCTTCGCCGCCGAGCTACCACTACCCACTCACAGTACCACCGGAGCCGAGGAGCGGTCGAGGAGACAGGCGATTTAACACGGGTTTAAATGGGAAAAACCGAACGCGGAAAAAATAAATCAATCTGACCTACGCCAAATAACGAAATTATTGAGTCAGAGTATACACCGACTCAAATTATAAATTTTAGAATCCGTTTAGATACATATTCCAGGGAAAATGTCTTTCTCGTGCGGATACCGCGTAGTGCCGCGCGATGCCTTCGGCCGTAAGCCAACTGCTCCTGGCGCATTGCTTGCACCGGGACGCTCTTCGGAGGGTATCGAGTGGTCTCGCTGGGCGCACCACGGCGCATTGCCGCGCGATGCCTTCGGCCGTAGTGTAAACTGCTCCTGGCGCATTGCTTGCACCGGGACGCTCTTCGGAGGGTATCGAGTGGTCTCACTGGGCGCATTGCCGCGCAATGCCTTCGGCCGTAGGACAAACTGCTCCTGGCGCATTGCTTGCACCGGGACGCTCTTCGGAGGGTATCGAGTGGTCTCGCTGGGCGCACCACGGCGCATTGCCGCGCGATGCCTTCGGCCGTAGTGTAAACTGCTCCTGGCGCATTGCTTGCACCGGGACGCTCTTCGGAGGGTATCGAGTGGTCTCACTGGGCGCATTGCCGCGCAATGCCTTCGGCCGTAGGACAAACTGCTCCTGGCGCATTGCTTGCACCGGGACGCTCTTCGGAGGGTATCGAGTGGTCTCACTGGGCGCATTGCCGCGCAATGCCTTCGGCCGTAGGACAAACTGCTCCTGGCGCATTGCTTGCACCAGGACGCTCTTCGGAGGGTTTCGAGGTCTCGCTGGGCGCATTGCCGCGCAATGCCTTCGGCCGTAGGACAAACTGCTCCTGGCGCATTGCTTGCACCGGGACGCTCTTCGGAGGGTATCGAGAGGTCTCGCTGGGCGCACCAGGGCGCATTGCCGCGCAATGCCTTCGGCCGTAGTGCAAACTGCTCCTGGCGCATTGCTTGCACCGGGACGCTCTTCGGAGGGTATCGAGAGGTCTCGATGGGCGCATTGCCGCGCATTGCCTTCGGCCGTAGGACAAACTGCTC